>JACXSJ010001073.1:0-122585 GCA_014851325.1 Pentalonia nigronervosa | reverse complement strand
TTACAACTTATATATACATCTAAATAAGAAACATATAACATAAGATACATATAACATTTAAAAACAGCAATTATATAGAGAGAAAAAAAAATTATTGAACTAATTACATGAAATTATAATTATTTATTACAAGACATATAAATATAAACAGAAAACGTTACGCTGAGAAGTCTGAACACGATGACACCGAATTCCACAATCATAACGTATGTTAATACGGCGACAACGGTCGTATGTCACCGGCCGTCATCGGTAAAATAGACGCAGAGTGGGAGAAATAACTGACCGCCGCCGACTACGTTTCTTATTTTGAACGGACTATAGTTGTTAATACATTTAAGAAACTTTTAGAAACAGATTTTTATATTCAAAATGAAGAAACATTGATGCTATTAATAGATTATTTTAAAGGAAATTAGATTGGTCGCTTACACAGAAATAAAATGAGAAGAGATCCTAATTTACTAACAAATATATGGAACTGCTATTCTTATGTGTGTGCTGATTTACCCCGAACAAATAACTCCGTAGGAGGGTGGCACAATTGTTTTTCTGCAATGTTAAACTCCTCATTTCACCCAACAATATAGAAGTTTATAAATGTGTTGCAAAAAGAAGAGCAAGTAAACAGGATAAAAATAGAACAATTTATTACAGGGATGGAACCACCATCAAGAAAAATTTATAGAGATTGGAGTTCTAAAATCAAAAAAAATTGTTTAGATTATGATAATAGAACAAGAGGTATAGCACATAATTTCCAGCTACAGGTATAATATTACCATAGTTGTCTAACTTATAAATGTTGTCAAATTTTTAAATTATACTTTTATTAGGTATCTAAATTTTAATTGTGATTTGTAATATTTATTACTATAATATTTTTTTTTATTATTATTTTTAATATAAATATTGCATTATAATATACATTAATATTGTCAAATTATTTATATAACATTTATTAGCTAAATTTTAATTATAATATTTATTACCATAATAATTTTTTTAATAATTGTTTGGTTATTGAATTCTATACGACGCTAAAAATTGTCACACTATGAAAAGTCGCTTGCTGTCAATTCACGGGCCATCAATTGATCGCTATCAATTATTTGTTATCTATTGACGTATATTTGTCTGCAGGTCCTGTTCAATATAGCATTGCTCTTCATACAAGTGACTAGTCTCGTCAGTAACTCTGAGTACATATTAAATGGGCCAGAACGTGTATAACGGGGGTTTAAACCGTTTTAATACACTTTTAATATATATGTAGAGTAAGTTATCGTAGTGGCTTTTCAGTGTGTCCATGTATAACGGGGTTTTATGCCGTCTGGCTCACACCTACCTAATCGATTACGGGAAGGAAGAATATTTATGGAGTATGGACTTGATGAATTTTTATTTAAGATAACAAAATAGTATAAATTCAAATTTGATATAATACAAACAAATGAGTAATTTATTAATAAATTAATATATTTATTTATTTTAGATATATATATTTTTTAGTATTATGTAATGATTTTCAAATGCTTATACCCCGATCTCTAAGTTCTGGGGTACGATAGTGTCTGTCATTTTTGATGTTGCAAATAATCATTTGGCCATCATTACCTCTCACGGTTAATAAATTGTTATCATTAACAGATATTTTTTGAAAAGGACCTTTGTATAACAAAAAGAACTTATGAGTTTCCTTGTCTTCTGCGATGTTAGACAATATTCTTTGAATAATACATGTTGTCCTTTGCTTTGTTCGGGAAATAACTTATTTTTGTCTGTTACTTGGTTTCTTTTGTTGGCTCTGATTCTGAAGTGTTTCCGTACTATTTCAATAATTGTATATTCATGTAGCTCTGCTTCATTCAGCAGAAATTAAAGTAAGTTGTTGATAGATAATTTTGTATCTTCTCCTGTAATTTTTCTTTGAGGTGTGTATACTGTCGTACTATGTGTAATATTATTGATCCAGAATTCATTATTATCTAACCACTTAACCCAATTGGAGTGTTTGTTATAAAAATACATCCTACCGATTTCTCGATTGGCACGTTAAACTGGATTACTCTCTGAGTGATATGTTATGATATGCCCTATTTTGGCATTGATTCCGTTGAGAACTTTTTTTCATTTACGACTAGAAAATTGAGTTCCATTATCTGTTAGTATTTTCTCAATGTGATCCATTTTTGGTATATAATCATGTACTATTTTGTTTAATATTAGTAGTGGCTCTTTTAATAGAATATAGTTTTATATATTTTGAAAATATATCTAAGAGACCCAATTACACCTGCAATCTCATTGTCCCCTGAGCAATGGCCCCATGAGGTTTAATGAAATAATCTGCATAGGTTTCTCCGGTAATATTCAAATCATAGGTCCTCTAGTTGTTTTATTATGTATCTTAGTTTTTTGAAAAATATCACAGGTTTTTAAAATTCTTTTTATTGACCTGTACATATTAAAGCACTGATAGTGAGTTTTTAACATTTTGTATGTTTTATATGTTCCCATGTATCCGAACATCTGATGTGTTTCTTTAGTCAGTGATCTAATCATTATTTGACGAGATTATGACTTGGACGTTGTTAAACTTTTTTTAATAAAATCTGTATTTTATATTGTATGTTTCCGATACATTATTGACTCACTTATAAATTTGATGTAATTTGTAATCCTTTTTTTCCCCCAAAGATCCCCCAATTTTTTGGTGCTGACAGACATTTTTTGAGAAAATACCATTTTTTTTTTTTAACTCAATGTTTACATTCATCATACATTTTATACATTCATATATTAATACCTAAATTTGAGTTATAATTTACGACATTATGCTTATACTTTTAAAATAAATTATATGTATCATTTTATTAATTATTGTGCGAGTTGAATAATTTTAAAAATGGTAAAAATTGAAAATTAGGTACATTTATTATTATTCAGTGTTGGCATTTTTTTTCTTTTTTTGTAGAAGAAAAATGTCATTATATTGTTATATATTAATTATATCACGCATTTTACACATTTACACATTTATACATTAATACATTTGAATAATGGCTTACAGTAATATATTACTTTATAGTTTAAACAAAAAATCATACTGTTAAATATCTAATATTGTTAATAACAAAACTGGAGAGTTATGTTAGAATTGTAAATACTATTGTGAAAACAACTGTACTAACATTAATTATTTTCTATTCTGGCTCCCACGCTGGCCCCCAGCGTGTTGCCAATTGCCATGATGCATTTTATAATCCGATTTATTTACGTTATATATCTCGGTTCATAATAATAATAACATAATATATTTTGTCATAAAAAAGATTACAAATTTGAACTTTCTAGGTCATCTGGAACTGGGTTAGAGTTTTGATCTATAGGTCAGTCAGTGATAAAAATTAGGATTTTTGGGCGTTAATATTTAATAACTGTTCGGGGTACGTTTATGAAATGTGAAGCACATTTGTGTCTCGCAAGTCTTAACAATATATGAGCCGAATTTGACATGTGTATGTGAAATAGTTTTTGAGTTATGAGGGGGTCAAAAGTGGCTCCAAATTGTTTATGTAATATTACACACGGTTCTGCTCACCAGTTCTGTTGGCTTGAACTTAACTTGACACTTTACCGCGTGTCTAGATATTGTATTCTTTAATATATAATACCTTAATAATGTCATGAATAGTTTATGATTATTGTTATTATTTTTGTTACTTATGAGTTGACTGTATGTTAGATGACTAATGTAGAACCCATGTGTACTTCAGGGCAGTGGAGTAGCTAAGGGAGGATGGGGCTAGTATTTAATTATAATACTATTTAGTATTTTACGACTGAAGTATTAACTACATTCAAACAAATGCTTTTTATATAATATACGCCATATAAAGTATTTGCTAAATAATCTAAATGTTAACGTTAACGAATGTTAAATAAGCTTTTAACAGGTAGCAATAATTGGTGGAAATGCCCCTCCACTCTGAAATTTCATTCGTCACCGTTGATAAGTACAACTGTCAGCAAAATATGCATTTATTATAAATGTACAATACTCGTTACGATTTCATTATCGTGTTCAATGAAATTAAATTCATTTTTATCAATATTTCAATAACGTAAGGTTAATTTAGGAAAATAAATAGTTAATATGTTTCTAATTTATTTTTTCTAAATTTAAAATGTCTTAACAGTATAATAATTAATGACTAATAAAATATAATAATATTATTTAATAATTCATAATACTAAAATGTTTGACCAATGAAAAAAAACAGTGAGCTTCTAGAAAAATTGTCTGAATTCAACATAAAAGATGTTTGGATGTCAAGATGATTAAGATATTCTATATCACAGAATATGATAATAAATAACTGTTTGAAATGTTCGAATTCACGCAGTGTAGCCAGTTGCCAAAACTCCCATATTTATTCCAAATTCGTATATTTTTACACACAAACTATTTTATTATTTTATGATGCAACATGCCATACCAAAATGGCAAAATCTCGTCTTCATGATTCGCGATATCAACAAAAAAAATTTATAAGGCAAATTTTGTATTCAAAAAGTTGATAAAATCCAAGTACATAACAAACTCTAGATTGTTATTGTTTACAAGTGACTTTTACTTATTTTTTTTTCCTATTAAAATTGTCGACAGAACTATTAAATATCAATCATGACTTCAGCGCTATACTTAGAACACTATCTGGACAGTAAGTTTTTCTTCTGTTTTGTATTTCAACGAAATACTAACAGAAGGATATTTTAGGTTTGGAGAACCTTCCTGTTGAGTTACAGCGAAATTTCACTCTGATGCGAGATCTCGACTCAAGAGCTCAAGAACTGATGCGCAACATTGACAAACTAGCCGACGATTATATGTCAAATGTTAAAGGATACTCGGTAGAAAAAAAGAATGACACCATGACCAGCATACAACGTCAGTTTGACAAAGCAAAAGAATATGGTGATGATAAAGTTCAATTAGCTATACAAACCTATGAATTGGTATGTTGATTTTTAATTGTTCACGTAATCCCAGAAATGTTCAACTCCTTTGTACCTTTCAGGTGGATAAACATATTAGAAAATTAGATTCAGATTTAGCACGGTTTGAAGCCGAAATTCAAGACAAAGCCATCAGCGCTACAAGAAATATAGAGGAAGGTTCACAAAAACGTAAGTGTTTAGCAATGTATTGTATTATGATGGAGTTCTACCATTTCTTTATGTGTGTTGTTTTCAGGAGGACGTAAAAAGATTAAAGACAAAGAAATTAAAAAGAAAAGTGCATCAAGTGAAGAAGAAACGGTTTCTAAAACATCTAAAAAGAAACAATTGAAAAAAGGTTTGTGGACAACATGTATACTCTATTCCACTAAAAAAAGGTATCGTTTCGCGCATGCCAAGCTTCATACTGTTGCAATTGATTCTTGATGACGTATCGCGACGTGAAACGATGGCTGTGGGTCAATAGCTCACATAATCTGGCTAGTAGATCTAGGCAATGTGAAACGTGGAGGATACACATTGCTCACCGGTTTTCGTCCAAACACTATAACTTTCTTTCATGGAATAGAATAGTCTTAATATTGTGTAACAACTATCAACATTTTTCAGGAGGTGCAAAAACGACAAGTACAGCACCCAGCAAAACACCTTCAGTCAGTGTTGTCACTAATCCAACAAACCCTACTAATAGTATAGCCAGTGTTGCAGTAGAAACTAGTTCCCTTACAGGTGCATTGGTTGGTGCCGGAGTTGCACACTCAGCTGAAGTATTAGATATGCCAGTTGATCCAAATGAACCAACGTACTGTTTATGCAACCAAGTTTCTTATGGTGAAATGATTGGCTGTGATAACCCAGATGTAAGCATTTTAATTTTTATTTAATATTATAACCATTAAAAGATTTATAACATACTTTTTGTATTGTAAATAGTATTTCATTGTTTTGTTTTTGTATAGTATAACATTTTAATTGTATACTTATATTATTTTAGTGTCCTATTGAATGGTTCCACTTTGCATGTGTCAAATTAATTACAAAGCCCAAAGGAAAATGGTTCTGCCCAAAATGTATTACAGACAGGAAGAAAAAATAACACATTTTTAAAATTAAATAAGTTTTTGTATTTTATAAATACATACATATATGTGTTTATGTACATATGTAAAAATAATATTCAGAGCATATTTTTTTACAGTGATAAGAACAATTGATTTTAATGATTTTAATTGTATTTTCTAATATTATTATCGTCATTAAGAATTGTACACAAATTTGAAAATAACATTAAATTTTCTTTATTAAATTTGTATTGTTAATTTATATATATATATTGTATTCATAATTGACAAAAAAATCCCTATTTTAAATTTATTAAATTAATAATTAAACCAGCCTTTTAAAGTTAAAAAATGTATTTACGGAAATAAAGACGAATTTCTTACACAACATTTAGATGGCTTAACTGACCAGTCATACTCGTAAGAAGCCATATTTTTAAACTCCTTATCACACATATTTCCAGTCTGTATAATGTGTGACCAGTGCAGTCTCATCATTTCAGGACTACGCTTATGTGTAACTAAATAATCATTTCGACATCCACGACTATACCATTCTGTATCAAAGCGCCGGTCATGTTTTCTTGTTATATTTAATGGACTTAACCAAACACCAACAGAAACATCTTCACTAACAAATAAACTAAAAAATAAAAATAGATAATCAAAGGAATTGTTAATCAAAATTTCTAATTAGACAATTATAATTGGTTAAATAATTATCTAAAAATGTTATTACTTAATATTAATATTTTCCTATTTTTTATTATTATTCATATTTTATTACACTATGATCAACATACCTTAAATAATCTCGATTCTTCACTATATAGATGATAAGATCCTTGGATAAAACATAGCCACCTCCTAAGGCATACGGTAAATATCTATCACATAACACCCATTCAATTTCTTTAAATTTACCTCTTTTTTTAACATTTGCATTACCATCAAAATATCCCCAATAAAATCTTTTTTTAGGCATATGTTCCAGCTCATTGACAATTAATGGCATATTAACAAAAGAGTCGTCATCACATTTTAACAAATAGTCGAAGTTAATATCACATACACTAGAAAATGATGCTATTAGTTTACGAGTGAGTAATCTGTACCCCTCTTCTGCATCTACCTCCAATATATCATTATGTACCAGCTTTTCGGCAATTAAAGATTGGTCTTTTGATGTAACAAAAAGTATTTTAACGTCTTCTGTTGCTTGAGCCCATGTTTCACGTATGGCATCTCGACGATTTCGATTTTTTACTGCTGATATGACAAGCACAAGCAACCTAAGTCTCAGTACATTTGGTGTAGTGTTTGGTTTCAATGTCATTGTATGCAAAACGAACAGTGTCAATGTACATCCTAGTATGAATGAAAAACTCGCCAAGAAATAGTATGTAAGATGTTTTTTGTGCAGTAACATTTGTTATTAATGCCTAAATTAGATAGCAAAAAATAAAATAAAAAAAATATCATAGAATATGTAGAACTATATTTTTAGTAACAATAGTAAATATTTTATAGCAAAAATTTAAAACAAATAAAAAATTGTGTTTCATAACATTAAAATATTTATTTTAAAAATTAAGGAACTATAAATAAAAATAATAAATATGTACGTAATACATATATGAGCACTGTGAAATAAATAAATAAATGAGTCTATGAGTAGGTATTGAATATTGAGCACTTGATATTAATTACTTGTTTGTTTATCTAGGAAAAACTTCTCTAGTGACCAAAGATAGCATATAGGTGTCGGCTAAATATTTTTATCACTAAATTATGTGATAACAAACTATTTCTTTTAGACTGTGCAATGCAAAGAAAGTATTAATTTTACCATGATGCACATGTTTTTTTTCTATCGGTGTACACAATAAGTATTCGAAATAATGCTTCAATTTTCAATTTCACCAACTTTTCTAGTGCAAAATTGAATTTAGTTGGTGTAATTGAGAGGTCATATTTAATAATTCTCAATATTTTTCAAAAACGTCGAGAAAAATAAAAAAAAAAATTTGGAAAAATGGGAATATTTATGCAAAACCAATTTTTGACAAAGTAAATTTTTGTAACATTGTAACACCGAAAATATAACAACCATAGATACATGAAAATTTTACTGAATGTTTATAAATGTAATTTTCTATACATCATATAAATATCAATACATTTTGATTTTTGTTGAGCTATTTATAGTCCATAGACTATAGGTATAAGACATTTTCTTAGCACTTTCTATGTATGTTCAAAATATCAAATTATTTTAACTTGTTTTGAACTATTTAGCTAGACATATGAAATTTATCAAATTATCCAAAATTTGCAAATTATTCTGTGTAGTTAAAAATGTATAAAATATTAAATTTTTATAGATTATAGGATTCAACATTTAAAACGAAGTTTCTTATAAATATAGTTATACTGAAACCAAACAAATTAAAAAAATATAAAAACACAGTTTTTTTAATAGATATTTTTAATTTAAATTTTAACGAATTTAGATAGGTATTTTGAAGGAAAAATAACGATTTTAGGTATTTTGTTTTAATTTAAATGTATTGTTTGTGAGTACTTGAAACATTTAAAGTATATTATTATACTGTATACACACAATGACGTTTTCATATTTAATTTTTTCGTCAAAAATTAATTCAACCTATATAAACTGAATTACTTTTTTCTGTCATGTTCCTGGAGCTTAATTTGAAAAAAAATTAAAAAAGGACTGGGCCTCAATAAATGCTGGTTGAAAGAGCATTCCACAAAAAATTAACTATCACATTATCGTGGGTGACTTCGCCCCCCCCCCTCATTCTCATTACAATAAAATAATAATGTAGCTATATTTTCAATTTTGTAGTTAGCATATGCATACAAATCATAGAGTAGTAATATTCTATGGTACAAATACACTGTAAATTGTCTTTAATTGATAAAAAAATATTCATATAAATTTGTATTATTTTTTTAAAGATTTTTGTACACTAGAATTTCCTTAATTGGGACACCGCATAAAGGAGACAATCGCTTAATGGGGACACATTAGCATAGTCCTGATCGAATATATTCGTTTTAGGCAATTTAACTTTGTTTATTGGGGACAAGCCATCGGTTATGAAGGACAAAGATAAAAGCTTCCAACTAGATATTTTAATCTATACTTATCTATTTTCTTATCGAAACTGTCATTATTTAATCTTTATGACTCTATTATATTTTATATACGTATATATATATATATATATATATATGTAATAATTGTATGTTATGTACTTTATGTTTATTAAATTTCTTTTTCTCCTATTAATAAGTACTCCCTGAAGATAAGAGATAAAAAATATTATGCTAGAGTTTCTGCCACTAAATACTACCTTTCTTATTCAATCCATTACCGTGGACTGCTGGTAATATACGTCATTTTGAACGCTACTGAAGAGAATTTAGTGCCTTGCAGCCTAACAAAGTATGAATTAAGTTTGTTAATCAATTAATTTATGGTAAATATGTATAATAAATCAATCGATTAACTAATTTTTGATGTAATGATACTACTAATAATCATTTTTAAACAAAATATGAATTAAGTATGTATGCATTTTGTAAATAAAGTTATTATGTACATATTATATACACCTAAATATAGTTTCGATTTATTAGTTATTCGGGACAGTCGGATAATGGGGACAAATAGGTAACAGCCCAATGTGTCCCATTTAAGCGGATTTTACTGTATATGATTATTTTTATTCGTTCGTGTGTACAAGTTGAATGTTAATTTGTACATGTATTAATTTAATAAAAATAGTACCCGAGTACCTGTTATACACAATAATAAATTATAAAAATAAATATTTAATTTTTTACCGGTCTTTTAGATAAAAAACCACTAGCAACATGGGTTGGCAACCCTGAGTACATTCCTAATATAATTTATGGTTTAGAACTACTAGAGATAAGTTATCATCTATACCGTATTACCGTGGCGTAATGGACAAAAGCCCCTCCAGGATCAAGCCGACATTGTCCATTCAATAGTGTACTACATATTATATAATATTTAGGTATATAGTTCATAATTCATTGTCATTTACTCATCTACATTCTACAATCAATTTATGGCATTTTGCCCTTGTGCGAGTTTATGGATTTAATATTTATCAATTAAATTTAATATTTTAATGTGAAGTTTATTATTCATTTAATTTGATAAAACTATTTCTCAGTTTTAAATTATACCTTCTCGCTCTATTTCAACAAGTTAATGTCATTGAAATATGGCCATGTGGACGACGTTTACGAATACAGGTTGAACAAGTATTAATGTTATTATAACTGCTAGGGATAAATGACTGATCACAGTAAACAAAGATCTATTACCTAAACTTGTTATTGATTAATCAACTACGGCCCAGAACCGAAATTCAAAATACCGGTATTTAAACCGGAACCTTACCAGAACCCTTTATCAATTTTCTTAGTAACCGATGCTGATATTTGTTAGTAGAGAATTTTATTTCTATGAGCAATAATAGTTGATTCATTGAATTTAGTTTATGTGGTAAATGTATGCATGATTTATAATTTTATATTTTTATGATCTATATAAGTTTCAGTTTCAGAAAACGATTGAATATGAGTAGTTACTAAAATAGAATTATATGAATTGTTATTTGCTTTTGTTAGTCATAACACATTATCCATCACCACAATGATTTCCCTATAGTTTGGTAGGACAACATCTGGTAATGTTGATGACTAATAAAATTATTATTAAATCTGTCATAATTACCTATGCACCCGTATAAATAATTACTATCAAATTGTGACACAGACTAATACTAATATAAATATTTACACATAATTCTTATAAAAATAAAATAGCATATTATACCAAAACGTCACTAGTTGATTAATTCATGTAATACAGTTGACATAATACTTGTTCTGATTGTGTTTTGAGTTGTAACTGTGTATAATGTGAGCTATACTTTTTTGGAACATTATCAATTCATACATATTTTACTTAATATGATAAAGACACTACCTTCTAAAATGTATTTTTTACTTTTTGTTAGAAGGTTATAACCTAACTTATAATATTTGTAATTTTGTATTTTGTTGAATAAGTTTATATAATATTTTTTTTATATATATTTACAGGAACTTCAGATCCAAGTAGAGAATCTGGCTTAGGAAGTGATTCTGACAACATGGCTGAGTTGGCACAGCTGTTACAAGCTGATATACCAGAGGGTCGTAACAGTTTGTCAGATAGTCATGTAAATTTAGAACGTGTTGCTGAGTACTGTGAAGGAAACTATTTTCAAGCCGAGAATAAACGATTGGCTTTAGAAGAAACAAAAAACTATACTACCCAGTCGTTAGCTAGTGTAGCATATCAAATAAACACACTTGCTTATAACTTTTTGCAATTATTGGACCTTCAAACAGTTCAACTATCTGAAATGGATAGTCAAATCAACCACATTGCTCAAGTAATCTTTTTTATATAAATTTACATACTGAATTATTAATTTCTATAATATGTACTGTTAAAAAAAATCATGAAAATGTCATAATAACTGTAAGACATTTTCACTTTTATTGTAGTGTGTAATATATACTAGGTACAAATGCATATTGTTATAGTGGCAATCCCAATGGGGGATGAAAATATTTTGTATGCATTTATACATTTTATGTTTTTTAACGTTAATAGATACATGATAAGTTCTATGTGTGCTATACATTTTACCTATATGAAGTAATTTGTATTTATAATAAATTTTCTATGGTTTGATTACTATATTCACTATTTAAGTTCCCACATATTAAAACAGGTTTAGGGAGTTTGTCCCCATACCTGCCCATCTCTTTTCCCTGTAAAACCTACTCGTGATATATTACCAATGTAATATTAATTAAGTATATACATGTATAATTCCAGTGTTTGAGTTGGGTAATAAATACTATTAGTACTTAAAATATTAATCACAAAAATAATATCAATATTTTTATTTTTCTAGAATGTAATGATTCATAAAGAAAAAGTTGCTAGACGAGAAATTGGTGTATTGACAGCAAATAAAACAACTAATCGTCAATATAAAATCATTGCACCTGCTAATCCAGAAAAGCCTATTAAATATGTTAGAAAACCAATTGATTTTACAGGTACCTACTACTTTCTGTTTTGAAAATATAATAATATGTAATTCACATAATTAACTTAAAAATTTAAAAATAATTTTAAAATTATTGTCTCAAATTGTGTGTAATATAAATTTTATTTTACAGCACTTGATGATATTGGCCATGGTGTTCGTAATACTCCCCGTATGGTCCGTCAACCAATTTCCAACAGTTCTAGTGCTTCAACTAATATGTCATCTGTTGGTCCTGCTCCTACAATCAAACCACCTACTCCTCCAGCTGTAATACGAGCAACTGGATCATTAAGTAAAGGGTCTCGTGAATATCGTACACCTCCCGCCGTTGCTCCACCTCAAGTTCCCAGTCATTATGCTCCTAATTATCCACTTGGCCATGTTAGACGTGAAAAAGGACCTGGTTACAATACACTTCCTCTACATCATACATCCTCATCTAGTAGCATACAACAATCTCCAATCATTGGCATGGTGCATCCAATGCAACAGTCGGAACAACCATCATCTTTAAACTCTATGCCTCGTATGTGATTTTAAATTTGTATTATGAATCTAACCTATAATTATTAATCATTGTGTTTTAGCTCCACCATCTCCTCATACATTAAATACAAGAATGGGAGTTGGACCAGATTTGTTGGACCATCATCTCCATCAGGCTCCTTTTTCATCAAACACTGACCATTACCGTTCAAATATTTCCCAACAGTCAACTACAGACCATTATCGTTCAAATTTATCTCAACAATCTTCTACAGATCATTATCGATCAAATACATCCCAACTATCATCTACTGATCATTATCGTTCAAATTTATCTCAGTCGTCAACAGATCATTATCATTCAAACATCTCTCAACAGCCATCTACTGATCATTATCGCTCAAACATTCCCCAGCTAACATCTACTGACCACTATCGTGCAAATACCTCACAGTTACCTGGTATCTTAAAAAATTCATCACAATATCATTCTACATCTGCAGTAGTCACTTCTCCTCAACAGCAACAAACTAGACAAGCATCAGCTTCTCCGCCATTACCACCACCTCCAGAAGATCATTTTGGTCATATTGCTGCTGGCCCAATTGTACCCCAAGAACCTGATCTTCCTGGATGGGTTCCCAAGAATTATTTGGAGAAGGGTAAGTTTAAAATTTCTTATAAGTGTATATTATACATATTAAATTATAATAAACAATTTATATTTTAGTAATTGCAATTTATGATTACTATGCTGATAAAGATGATGAATTAAGTTTTCAAGAAAATTCAGTTATATATGTCTTAAAGAAAAATGATGATGGTTGGTGGGAAGGTGTAATGGACGGTATTACAGGCTTATTTCCAGGAAATTATGTTGAAGGCTGTAAATAAAGTATATGTTTACATTTACTTTTATACATTATTAATAACTATAATATGAAATTAATATTATTACCACAATATATAATAATATAATAACATAATAATATTTCATTAAAGAGCTTTAAACAAAATAAGTTTTAAGTTTTAAAATTAAAATTGAGTTGTAATTATTACCATATATACTATTTAATCAAGTTAGGATAATAGTTTTGAAACTAGTTTATATTATTTTATTTATTTCAATAAATGTTCTTTAATGATTATCTAATATTTTGTGTAATGACAAATTATAATATTTAATATATTAACTATAAATTAAATGTATTAGTAATTAATAGAGGATAATATAGTGGTATTAAATTGTTATAAATCGTTAAAATAGATCTGTTGGATATTTCTATATTTTTCTTTATTTTTACTGCACTTTAGTATTGAATATTTTTATGTGTTAATTTAAAAATATACTTCAAATTAAATGTTTAATTAAAAATATTAATTGCACTTTGTACACAATTACACAATTATATTAATTTATTTTATTTATATAACTATTAAAATACATTTTTATAAATATTACATATATATGAATTATTTTAAACTCAATTGACTACTGCAATAATTATTATTGAAAATATAATATAATTTATCAGTTAATTATGTATCTATTTTATTATAATTTATGCCAAAAGTCGAAAGATGTCTCATATAAATTATCTGAGGATTTTGGATAAGTTTCTGATGTTTTTCAAACAACATTTGCCAAATACTTATAAATTGCTCATGTTTTTATGCAAAATATTATTTATATTCTCAAAATTCAGTCGCATGAAAGTATTGAACCTAGCTATGTTGTTAGTTTCACTTTGAAGGAAACCTTTTGACATTTTGAAAACTATTTACTCTAGAACTTCATAATACATTTTTAAGATCACTAAAAATGTAAGTCAGTTAAAACTAATATTATATTTACTTTTTATATTCATAACATCCAATTTAATATTTTTAACTTAATTAGTATGTTATCTATAATATGTATAATCTTATGAATTAAAGAAGTCTGAATCCAATTAATTTATATTAGTTTATTTCAGATAATATATAAAATGATTAGAATAGATTTCAAAGTTAAAATCTTTATAATATTTTATATAGCAGCCTGTGAATACTGTTTTAGTTAATTAATTAGTAAATTGATGCATGAGACCACTATACTATGGCTATAATAGATCTCAAAATCTTTCAAAAATGTATTAAAAATAATAGTAAGCATATTATATATTTATGTTATATCTATATGACTATTAAATTAATACAAATTATAAAATGACTCTATAAAAGTAGTTATACCTCTTAACAATTTCTCCTAACCTAACATCTGAAAATGCCTAAAAATATTATTTTAAAAAAAATTATTCCATTTTAAATTAATTTATTACAAAAAAATAATGACGTTTTTAAAAAATAGTAAAAAAATTAACTATTTTACTTAAATATTTTTACCATTAACATTTTTTTTAACTAGATTTAAAGATTGACTGTTTTGAATTTTTCCAAAAAAATATAGTTAAATTTAAAATATTTTATTTTCTGCATTAAAAAATAAAAATTAAAAATATATACTGTTACAGTATTTGTAATTCAAACGTCTGTAAATTATATATTAAAAAAAAAAAAATATTGATTAGAACAAAGTTATTTCATTTGTCAGGTCTTTACAGTTTGTTATACCATACTTATCATACATATTATAATATGCCTATAATTACATGTGCCTAAATTCCATAATTCAACTACTCAAAAAATATATTATGGGTCATAATCAAAAATATCGTATAAGTGATTCAAAAACGTCGATTTAACGATTAACAACGTTGAGTGCAATTGTTTTAGGTATTTCTAAAAATAAAATGCTCTTTACGACAAAAAGGGGGGTAATACCAAATGACAATAAGAGAAACTGAAACCTAATCAATGGAGACCAACTACGCCCTTCGGTTTCACTATTTAGTAATTGCCTATACTCCGTTCAAATGGATATCGGTCGTCGGCGGCGACCTGTTTTCGTTTGCGACGGTCAGGCGCCTGCACCCACCATAGATCACGTGACCAAGTCTCCGGTCGCTTGTGCTGTCCCTGCGTTCCACGATGCCAGCTCTACACTCTCGCCGAGGCAACGCGAGCACGAGAGTGTAGTCGGTTCACTCGTGTCGTCTCGCCTCGCCTCGTACGTGCACCGTTCGGTGTCGGTATTTTGGTCACGGGTCAAAGGACACGCGGCACGAGGCGAGGAGCACCAACTACACTCTTGAATAGTGTCGCGCGCGCGCCTTGCAACTTGTCAGCTAGTCGGTGTAATTAACCATTATTTATAACGAGAATGTAAATAGATGGTTGACTCGCGTCGATTCGGCGAGCTAGCGCCTCGCTTCACCTCGCCTCGTTCAACCTCGCGTTAGTGCGGAGGAAGCATGATAGGTGCATGTGCGTACGCGCGTCATGCGCCGTCCATAAGAAAAATATTCTAAAGAAAAAAAAAAATAGTTTAGCAAAACAATGCATTTTAAGTTATTTGTACTCGTCGGCAGTCGATACTAGAATAATGCGGCGTTCTCGTCGGCGGCAACGCGTCAAGCCGAGCCACAGAACAAAGGCACGTCCATGCGCACAATTCGGCCGCCGAGGTCCGATCACATTTTGAACAGAGTATACATTGGCGCCTTAAAGCAAAATATTTTCCGCCTAAATAATATATTAATTTCATTCGTTATAATATGATTGGCACACTGATTTTGTTATAGCAAATAGATTAAAAATATACTATTTTTTTTTTTTACAACATATTTAATCTTAAAAAATCTTGTTATTGAAATGTGTGTTTCAGATTTTCATTTTTAAATTAAAACTTTTAATAGATACACCGAAATCAATAATCTTAGTTTCTTCAAGCCTTTTTTTTTTTTTTTTTTTTGTGACAGTAATTTAGCTTACAATTCATGTTTACAACTATATATATTTACTAAATATCGTCAAAAAAATTTTGCTCAGTCAATTGTTATCAGAATAATGGAAAGGATTTCCCACATTTGGTATTCCACAGATTTCTTTCTTATATAAACATGTAGGTTTGTAAAATAGTTGTAGACACAGTGGCATATAAATTAGGGGGGAAGAGAGGGCTTAAGGATAAAGCATTTATAGTATTTGGTTTTAGTATTGCCCCAAAAAGAGTAACTACTGTTATATGTGTTATAATTTATATAAGTATAATTAATTGCAAAAATCTTGCATATAAAACAAAACAAAAAGTTTTTTATAAACGTTCTTTTACCCGTTTATCCGTTTGACTTTAAACAGGCCTAAATGGAGATTTCATAGCATTTCTGCAATATTTAATGCATGCCACAAGTTACGCATTTTTAAGGGTATCTAACTTTGAAAGTATAATTTTTTTTTTTTCCCCATTAATACAAAATATGGATTAAAAGAAAAATTAGAACACTAACCCTGACCTTATACGACCATTTGTTAATACTCGGTTGTTTGTTGTTATTGATTTATCATAAGTTAATGTTAAAAGCTGCCCCCCCCCCCCAATGATAAATTCAGTTGCCCGTTTTCAGTTTTATTTTTTTATCTATGACGTTGACATAAAATGAATACACTTTGTGATTATGGCGTTGGTAACCGTTACTACGACTGTTACAAAGTGTGATAATGGTTATCAAATAAGTTAATAGTATAATATAATTTTGTTGAATATTAAAATCAAAACATCAAAATAACATACAAATATCAAGTACTGTAAATCGTTTAATATTTACAGAGTATTTGTTACTATATTACTTATAAACTATATTATACTATATAGATTCCAAAATTCAATATGTGTAATGACCAATGATGAGTAATGCGTTGTGTGTACATCGCCAACTGGTGTAAGTGCTACACAAAAGTTCATTTTTTTTGCACTCAAGACATCTAGATAAGGCCAAAGTCGCCGTTTAATATTTATAGTAGACACAATTTGTAACAGCCCTCGGTAGGCAGGTAATTGTCGTCTTCTCCCAAACGACGATGGTGTTGACCACCCCAACGAATGTTTCGTCGAAAAGATCACAATGCATAGCACTCCTCGTACCCGTCTTCTTACCGGCAATCCACATACTGATTTTGGAAAAATTCTGGAGCGATTTCAACGTGAACGTTAACAAAGAACACTGTACGTGTTCTTGTTGGGACACTGTGTTCAAAGGTACGCGTAGCTCCTCCACGTACATTTCTACGTGTGATTTAAAACCAAATAGTATTTTTTTCTAAAGAAAAACATTTTTTGTTTTAGGTCCATACGAAGCAGGTGTAGCTAGATATAAGCACATGTACTTCAATGCTACAGAAAACACGTTAAAAATTTGGACGATTACGGCAGTTTGCACGATTGTGCTGTACGAATGCATGAAAAACATTGTCAGGTTGTGCCTCGACAAGCAGATACGCTATAGCATGATGTTGTTGTTTATTTTGTCGATGTTCTCTCACTATTACTCATGGTTAGTTATATGCACTGTGCAGTATTAGACTACTGTTTAACGGCCACTAAGCTTTAACAATGCACTGTTTTCAAGGTGGTCATTTGTCAACTATTGGAATGACGATTTCTATTCGCAATGGAATCATCAAATATTTTTCACTGTTACTGAACTGTATTCTACTGGCATTCTGTATAAAATATGTGATCGCAGAAAAGAATTAAAGAAATTTCATTTATTTTCTATCACTGCTGTGGGCTTAACACATATGCTGGCTGCTGGCTTTGATCAGTTTGTTATTAATGTAATTGGAGGAAGTGGATTTGCACATCAAGTAAGATTTATTTTAAAAATAATAGTATTGTCAGCCTAGAAATACCTATTACGCATAATTAAAATATAGCTATTTTATATTTAATCTAATCTGTGGTATAAGTTATTTATCTATTTTTACTAGGCATTTATTATTGGTTAGGTATCAAATAAATTACCTCACCCAATGTGAAACCAATATGGATTAACTGTAATCAATCTACTCTGCTAATTACACATTATAATAATAAAAGTTCATACTGAGAGAACATCATGTTTATTATTAGTTATTACATATACGTTAATACATTATACACTTGTACATCATGTGTCATGAATTGGATAGTTAGTCTAAGTCACGAATCTAAACTTAATAGTTTTTTTGTTTTTTAAAACATAAAAAATCGAAAGTTTTATCTAAAAAATAAATGGCTCATAACAAAAACTAAATTTCTTTATATATTTTTACTGTATTTTGCATTTATTTATTAATATATTTCAAGTTTTGTATATTTTAAACTTTAAGTTTATTCTGGATGTCATCCCAATGTCATTTTTTTATAATTTAAAAACTGAATAATTAAGTTTACATCATTTAATAATTTGTTTGTGTTTTAAATCATAATTTTTTTAACACTTTAGATGCATTTAAAATGTTATTTTATTCATGTTTAAGTCAGATATAGCCATATAGGAAATATACTAAGTGCTTATGCTCTTAAATTTATTTTAAGTTACTTAAAAAAGTTTTATTTTTAGGTGATTAGAGATCTCTTGTTGATGATACCGGATATATTGAATATTATTATACCATTATTGTTAATAAAAAATCGAAGATTAACCATCAACAAAGACTGCTATGCAGACGATCCAAGCAGTTTTAAAGAAATATTGTTACTAGTCATAATAGTGACCTCTGGATTAATAATTGTTTCGTTACTTTAATACATATTTATTTATATTAACTAAGTAATCCTATGTATATATTTATATTTTGATTGCCTTAATATAATATAATTTGGTAACATTTGAAATTGGTGCATTTTTGTTTGAGGTAGTGCAAAAAAAAAGCCATTAACATTTAAAAACGACACAAATAAATAAATCTACATTATATAAATTTAACAAAAAAGATATGGGACAGACCGTGGCACATTCAGTGGCGCCGAAGTGTTAATAATTTAGTCAGGTGAAAAATATTTAAAAAGATCACAATATTTAAATATTGATCCCAATGGTGTACCAAGTGGAAGGTATAGTAAAAATATGATGCAATTCCATTCTAAATTTTTAAAAGATGTCAGGCCAAGACCTGACTTTGACATAGGGTTCGGCGCTACTGCTGACATTGATGTGCATAATGAGTATTTATTGTATAAACATAGTATCTAACTCTTGCAGTAATAAAGTCATACTCTATGAAAACCTAACAATGTTGGAACAACTATCTCATTTATTCTCCACCAGCTTGTTCAGTTTTTCTAAAATAAAATAAAACAATACAAATGTATTAAATAAAACTTAGATTTGTATTTGGATTAAAAAAAACAAATATCATTCCTACAGGTTACATTTGTCCAGATTTAATTTGTCAGACCTGTAAATATTATACAAACACTTAATAGTTTATTTTAAACTATTGAAGAGCATGCATGAAATATAACTAACATTTAAAAACAAGAATTTCTAGTATATAGAAATTAAAATTTTTTTCTGACGAGAAATAAATTATATAAAATAAAACACAACTACTGTTAAGATTAAAAATAATTAAGCAAAAACAATGACAAAAATGATTAATAATTAATGCATATCAATAAATAAATATTTATCAAAAAACATACATATTATAGGCAGTAAAAAATAAAAATAGATTATTTGAAACTATAATTTTACAAATGCATGCAGATTTATTATTAAAAGTTGAACAAATTACAATTAAGAAAAATTACTTTAAACCCCACAGTTCAATTGAATCTTATAATATGAAATAAAATAAAAAAATCTATTCTAATATTTAATTAAAAATAAACAGTTAAATAAGTTACAATGAAAATAACTTTTACTATTGTTAACAAAATACATACAATAACATTTAATAATAATAAATTTTATGATTAAATTAATAACTATTAAATAACATACATATATTTTACCAGTGGTGTGTTTATGGGTATTGATTCCTTGTAAGCGGTATTTATACACACATTCTTATATCTTAACCATTTAATTTAAAATATTTTTTAAATTTTTAAATACAATTTCACCCTCTTCTTTTAAACATTATAAATACACCACTTTAATATATGTTATGCTATAATTTATACCCGGTGACTATAATATATTATATATAACTTACGTGTCTGTATTTAATTTCATTTGTTCAATTAAATCACTAGGTTTTAATTCCGCAATACAAATTTTATGAATAGTTGTAAATAACGGGAAACTGAAAAATAATTATTAAGGGTATAAATTATTTCTTTAAAAATATAATAAATAGATAATAAAATAATAAAAAGATAATAAATAATCTTACTCTTCTTCCATATTTTTATTTTTGAGCATAAAGTTTACTTCAGCAGCTGTGATTGGTCCTTGAAGTTTTTGTCCATTTAACAATTCCTTTTCTAGTTCTTCAATTGACTAATAAGTAACAATATATATAGAAAATCAATAAGGCTTAATTTAAGTATGATTAAATATTTATTGGTCATCAGAGATTTTATTCAATAATATTATTGTTTTATTCATTTTGTATTTATATTCAATACACATTTTATTCCAAATTCATAAATAATTCATTAAATATTATTGGAATAGCATTACAATTTTAAACATAGATATGACCTATGATTAAATTGTTAATATGTATTGACATTTATTTATTTTTTATTAAATTGATTCATTTTGAGTTAATGATTATTATTTATATTTTTATTGACTTTGAACTCTTAATGAAAACTTGATAAATTCTTTTATTGTAAACAAAATAACCATTAAAGTATTTCACTATCATCAACAATAACATTTAATTATGCTATTGAAAAAGTAATGAATAGCAATTTAAATTGTCCAACACACTACATGACCAACAGACTTTGATCATCTAAATATAGCAGACAATTATGATAAAATAATATATTAATAACTATAAAAGGCAATGTAATAAGATATGTGGGAATTATAGAAAAATATAATAAGAAGTCTACATTTTTAATGAAACAGAACATGACAATAAATCCAGAATAAAAATAAATGTAAATCAGAATCTAAAAACTGTATTTTTAGAACTACACCTTGTAAAAAATTTTAGTTGAACGGTTAGTTTATAGGAAAAATTTGGGTTTTAGCTTAAAATATCTTCTAAACAAAATAAAAAATTGATAATATCTTATTGAAGTTAGTTCAGAGTGCAGTAAAAAATCAATTATATAGGTATTATTTACTTTTCCTGATGTCACATAAGCTTCAGATACTTTTCTATTACGACCACCATAACATGTAGTAATTAAATCAGCAACACCACATGACTCTAGGAATGTACCAAGTCGAGCGCCAGAGTAAAATGTATCAACAAATTTAATCATTTCCATAAGACCTATACGTATTATGGCTGCTTTAGTGTTATCTCCTAATTTCAAACCATCAACAAAACCAGCTCCGACAGCCACAATATTCTAAATGTACAAATAAAAAACATTAACATATAATTATAATATAAAAATTATTTATCAAGTTTATTTAAGTTTAATACTTTTAGTGCACCACAAGCTTCAACAGCTTCAACATCGTCAACAACCGAGACACGGAAATAGTCAGTCTGAATTACATCTTTAAGAATTTGTCCAATTTTTTTATCTCTACATCCTAAATAAAACTATTTGTTAATATAAATCAGACAATTTAAACACAAATAATTTACCAATAGTAGTTTCACTAAATTTTTCATCAGCAATTTCATTGGCCAAATTGGCACCCATTAGTACAGAGACTTCAATTTTTAAATATTTTTGGATAATTTGTGAAATCAAAGCTATTCCGCCACCTTCTGCTACATCAAATCCCTTTAAAATATATAAATAACATAAACATTTTTATGAATTACAAGTTTTACATATTATCAGTAAATACTTTAATTAAAGAAAGTGCTGTAGCAGTAGGTTTTATGAACCCTTCAAGACTAGAACACAATTTTGGTATGAATTGATGAGGAACAACGAACACTAAAATATCGGCGTCTTTGGCTGCTTCAGCAGCATCAGGTACAGCAACCTAAATTTTTTTTTGACTTATTAAATATTCTTACAATTTTTATCAATGTTAAATAAAGTAAATTATCTTAATCGTGATTTGCAATAACCTAATTAAATTTTAAGTAAAATAATGTTCTCGACAAATTAATTATAACTAAATTGTTACTATTTATATAAGTTAACTATTTGTTTGTAACTATTACATTTAATGAGATTGAGTGAAGATTAATTAAACAAATTTCTATAATATATATCAACAAAACTCATATTTTATAGTGAAAAAATATAATTTTAGTTTTAATGGTAACAAAATTCAATTTAAGAATTATGTTAAAATTCAACTTAACATTATTTAGCCAATAATTATTTAATATATTTATCTAATAGATTATTCTCTAATATATTTATCAAATAAAAAAAAAAAAATTGTTATAACTAAACATTTTATTTCAAACTCATAAATTGAAGTATTTTGTAGGTAAATACATGTGTATAATTAATTTTAAAAGCTAAATATAATTTTACAATAACTATATTACACTATATGATATATAGTAAATTTAGTATTGCCAAACCATTGGCAGTAAGTCAAATAAATGAGTTAAAAATTAAATGACATTGAAGATAACTAAATGCCCTTAATCCATGTCATTGTCATATATTTACATACCTACCGTTAAAAAAAATACATACAATTAATTCTTCACTATTTGTATAAATTTAATTATTTACATGTTTAATTGTAACAATTATTGCCTATACATTACATATAAGTATTTAAATTAAAAATAGATATTACATGAAGGAATAGAATGATATGAATAGTTATTAACCATTTTATATACACTCAAATAAATATTTAATATAAATGAGCCTTAATTTAGTTTGTTTAAAACACAGAATAAAATGTTTAAATGTTTAAAAGTGAAAGTTTATCATTAAAATATTATTTTATTATCTATATAGTTCCAACACAGAATAAAAAATAGATAAAATAAAAAATAAAAAAATAGTTCCACTTTAAAACTTTACTCAATACTCTATTTTATTTATGAATTTATGATTCACAATTTAGGTTAACAGAAGTACTCAATAACCAATACACATATATGCACAACAAACTAGATTACTAATTGATGAAGTTAATATCTTCCATTATCGAGGACACAGATATGTATATTATAATTTGTATATATATACTATACTATATGTGGCCTCGAATTAAATGTCTGCAGTCTGCTTCAACTAAACACATTAGTAGGATAAGGTAGTTGGCTATCTAGTTTATTATTATTCATATCTGTGGGCCAAATATTATTTTTTATATATTTTTCATATATTTTTATTTTTCTACCTTTTGCTATTTTTAAAATCATACTGATAAGAGCCTAGTATTGTTTTATTATAATAAATACAAATTAAATAAGATTTAAAGAATATAAAATATTTGCACTAATACACAATAATAGTGATTAATTAAACAAAAACTTACCACATTCTCAGGGAGTTTTTTTCCAGGTAAATATTTCACATTTTCATGAGTGGTGTTAATTATTTCAGTCAATTTTTTTCCATCAATCATTTCTTCATAAACCCACATTTTAACACAAGAATCAAATGCATTTAGACGGGCTGCATTTGAACCAATTATTTTTGCTATTGCTGAACCCCTAAACATTGTATAAATGATAAATTATAAAACTATTATCAAACAATTTGTTATATTTTTTTGCTGTCTCAACTGTGAGACTAACTTCAAGTATATGTTTTTGTGTTCAAATCATTGTAGGAAATAATTCAATTATTGTACATTTTCAAAATTATGTTTTAAAATAAAAAAAAAACCTTTTACATTTTTTTTGTTCAGAATTCAATACAAAAAATATTAGCACAGAAATTGTATTTAAATAAATAATTTAATTTATCAACTGATAACTTGTATAATTAAATAATGTACCTTTTAAATGGTATTTTAATTTAAGCTTTAAAAACAATTTAATTTATTTCGTAACTATATACTTAAGCTAAATATAATTATAGATTTAAGATTTTAGATTCTGAGGGGGGGCATGATGTTTTGGTTTTATAATATTTTTTGTTTGTCTAAAGACATTTTTTTTTATTAGAAAATAATGAACCAATCATACGCTTTGAGTAAGGTTTTTTGTATAAATATCCAAGTACTTTTTGAAATAATCAGAAAAAACAAAATCATTAAACTTAAATTTAATAAATCCATTAAAGTGGCTTATTCAATGAAGTAGATACCCTTGAGATATTATACTATAAAACAGAAAAGTTCCCTATTTGTCTACTTTTTTTTTTAACTAAAATAAAAATTAATATAATATAATAGTAGATATCACAATTGTATTTGTTTAGATTTATTTAATATGGCTAGTTCTTTGAAAAAAAAAATGTATACTAGGTAATTATTTGGTACTTTAGATAAATGGGAGTCTTCTTAAAATATTTTAAATAATATAAAGTTAAGATTAAAAAAGATTAAAAATAGATTAAATGATATATATAAACTATATAATTATTTTCCATAAACAGGATATTTGAACAATTTACTTAAAAAATAAATCATTAAGTAAAAAAAACTAAAATCAGTTTTTTTATTATACATACCTACATTTATACCAAATGTATTAGTATAACTTCTATCACACAATAATTCTCAAAAACTTATGATGACCTTTAAAGAATGTTTTCATAATGTAGTTGTATAAGTCAAAAATTTATATAAAAAAAATAATAATATTGTCTTAATAATATAGTTGATTTATCAAAATACAGATCATTATCTATTGATGTTCAAAAAACAACACATAACATTATATTAGTTGTTTCAATCACAATAAGACAAAATTATAATAATGCAAATTATGAAAAACAGTGAGTGATGGGGCAAAATATTCTGCAGTTTTTTTTTTATAACGAATTAACATGGATAAACCTAAAGAAATTTTTCGGTTTGTCAATGAAAAATGTTTCGATTTATTAAATGTAAATAATCATAAAAGTAACAACGCTATACATACCAATTTCCGGATCCCAAAATGCACACTTTTTGTTTGGACGACATATTCGGTATACGAATGATGTGATGTGTTACGAAGAAAAATTTTTTACCTGTCGGCGGGAAGATGTCAAGTGAAACTAAAACAGATGGATAATAAAGAGTAAAAACTATAGTAGCGGATAAATAATTGTGAAAAAAATTTTGAATAATATTTTAATAAGCTGATCAGTTCTCTTATCATTTGAACATGTTCGTCCTTGACCTTCGTGGCAGAGACAATTTCAGTCAACCAAAGTTAGGAACGGTATGATAAAATCGTACGACATTAAGCCATACATAATAACATTGTCACGATACACAGACTAGTTCCGTGCTCCGCGCACCGTAGAATAAGTGAAATTATAGATAACAATATAAGTAGGCAATGCAGGCATATAAACACGGAAAATCTATTTTAATCCCATAAAAAATACTATAAAAAAAATAGAGAATTTCAATAATACAATTATTATCATTAAAGTATCAAACAACAATAGTATCATTATCACAGAATATTTATAAATCCTGAAAGATAAATCTTAAATTATTATGTTACCACCACGATTTTAAATAATAACCACCTTGATAACCACGATAAGAACAATAACCTAAAACTATGTTTGTTTTTCCGCGCTTTTTGCACGCCAACCAAACGTCGTCCATCACCTTCATACATAAAATTACAATTATAAATTATTACAATGCCATACACTGTCATTTCAATTTTGTATTCCGTAAACCGAAGTCTATTCAATGTTCAGTATTGTAACTAGCGCTTTGTAGATACTAAATCTCCTCATTGGGTACTTAATGGTGGAACGTCGCGGTTGTGCGTAGCAGCATCATAACCCCATCGTCTATCGATGTGCAGTCTGCATTTAACATTTCTACGTCCTACCATATAGCGTTGTCATTTGTCAATAACCATTGTCGATATTGTGGTGTCGACGGCGACTCACGGTCGGATTATATCTCAAATCTCAATAATTATAACACCCCGCACCCGTTAAAATTGTTTTTCACGCTGTAGGCCTGTAGTAGTGCAGTGTGGAATCGGATTTCCGTGCCGTTCAGTCGTTCTCGTTCGGTGTGACATCGTATTTGTTCGCGCGTCTGTGACGTTTACTTCTGCATTTACTACGGTCGTCATCGGCGTTTGTCTTTTAAACGGAAGAATTTTAAATCATGAAATATATTTTGGTCACCGGCGGTGTCATGAGCGGCGTGGGCAAAGGAATCATCGCCTCGTCCATCGGCACGCTTCTGAAGTCCTGCGGCGTCCACGTAACGTCCATTAAGATCGATCCGTATCTGAACATTGACGCTGGGACATTCTCACCTTACGAACACGGTGTGTGCGTGTAATGATCACATTTCGGATTAGTGTACATCATCCAAGAACCATTAATGTGCACGAAAATCACTTTTCGTATCTTTTTAATGTTGTTTTAATACACAAATTATTTGCCAATACTTTTTTTAAAACGTTTATGACCATACTATTAATATTTACTTGTACACACACGTCAAATTCTTATCTCCGTGTTTGCCTTCATAACGTTCAGAATTGCATTGCACAACTAAAAATGTCTTTTTTGACTTTCCAAATTAACGTTAAAGCTATTTTGAATTAATTAGTAGATTTTAAACAAGAAAATCAAATTACAAAATATGTGATTTCACACATTTTTTATTATAGGCAATTTTTTCTTCAATAAGTAGGTACTATTATACTATTACAAATAGATAAATTGTACAACATTGGTTATAGATTTAACATGTATTTATAGACCATCTTTATTTATAAGTACAATTTAAAATTTGAGATATAGAAATATGTTAAATAAACTATATAGATGCCTACTTAAGTTCCTTAGATGAAAACTAAAATTTCTACCTAATCCAATACTATTTTAGAGTACTTACTAGAAAAATTTAAAATAACATATAAATAATTGTCTACTTTATGTGATATGCTTGTATAAATCTAAACGGGTAATTTATTTATCTTTCTAGGTGAAGTTTATGTGTTGGATGACGGTGGCGAAGTTGATTTGGATTTGGGCAATTATGAACGATTTCTGGATGTTACTTTACATAGCCAGAACAACATAACGACTGGCAAAATATATCAAGAGGTTATCAATCGAGAGAGACGAGGTGATTACTTGGGAAAAACTGTCCAAGGTAACTTTGATTTCTTGATTGTTTAATAATGCACAGATAATATTGCGTTTTACATTTTTACTTAATTGGTACCATTTACTACAATAATTACATGTTTAGATATATATCTGTATACATATCATGAGTGTATTCATGTAGAGTGGTAAAATATTTCTTGTTATGCTTACATTTTAAGTTTTATTTCTAATGCCAGTTAAACTGTAGAAAAATTATTTTTCCATCAAGTAGACTGAATACTTTTTTGTGCCTGGCTGTTGTTACTATCCAAATATGATTAATATACCTGAATGTATCAATACATTTTTTCTAATTTATCAACTATTAGCTTGTAAGTGGGTTACTTCAGTGCAGTTCTATGAAACAGTTTGGTAAATCTCGACATTGAGAATACCAAGATTAATTTATGTAGACTTTATTATTGTGCAGAGATGTGACATAAAATAGGTGTTTGTGTAGTTAGTATGAAAATATAATTTTTATTCTCTATACTATAAAATATAAAGGGTATAATCTGGATATTATTTTTTTTATTGAATTAAAATGAATAAAGCATGTCTTGATTTTAAAATCAAATATACTACTAAAAAAAAATTTCTATATAGACCAATTCATTTTTAATTCATACTATTAATGATATCCATTGTATTATCTTATAAGTTATAATTATAAATTACATAATATAGAAAAATGATTAAAACTAATTTCTTAATTTCTGAATAATACAAAGCATTATAATTTGAAACAAAAACAATGAAGAAAAGGAGATAACAATTTAATATCTTTCATATACAGAATATATTATTGTGTTTGTCACTATCAATAGATTTTCTATAATTAACTTCTATTAATAATTTCCATCAAACAAGTTATATAAAAAAGTCAATACTTTTTGATATAGTGAGTGTTTTATGTTAAATTAATTATCTTTATACACACTATATATTTATTTAATACTACTTCATTTATATGGTTTCTGAAAATAAATATATAATATAAATTTACATTTTTTTTTTTATAATATAATTAACTAATTGGATATAAATATTTTGATAAAATTAAATTATACGTTAATTTAAAATGATTTATATTTGTCCTGTTGGTATTGCAAATTACAATCAATCTTTATCTTATTAATAATCTTTAAAAAATTGTATCCACTTCCAATTTTGAAAGCAGCATATTTCATACAATTTAATAATTACTTTGAATTTAGATATTAATTAATATATGTACTTTTTATATATTCATTGAAATTTATCTTAATTATGTTTTTCAGTTATACCTCATATCACAGATGCTATACAAGAATGGGTTGAACGTGTAGCTAAACAACCAGTGAGCGATGATAAAGTAGAACCTGATGTAAGATTATTTATAATATTTAATATACCTCTAGTGGTGTTTTGTAAATTACTTATTTTTATGTATTTGTTAAATAAATAATAATGTGCCTATAAATTATCAATTTATATCATCTAAACTAATTTTAAATGTATATTTATTCTCGTACATATAAGATTAGTCCTTATAGTATAGTACCTATATAATTTTAAGTATAAGCTTATATTACATACAGTTAATACTAAGGACTAAGACTAATGTAATAATACTAATAATATCATACATATAACTGAATATATCTGTTGGTATTAATAAAATAGATTATGAATAATTAATAATAATTATGTTATTAGGTTTGCGTTGTTGAACTTGGTGGTACAATTGGTGATATAGAAAGCATGCCATTTGTTGAAGCTTTTAGACAATTTCAATTTAAAGTAAAAAAGGAAAATTTTGTGTGTGCCCATGTTTCATTTATTCTTCAGGTACATATAATTATGATAATATTAATTTTACTATTTATATTTTATTATTATACTTTTTTTCTATAGCCTGGTGCAACTGGAGATGACAAGACAAAACCAACTCAAGCTAGTGTTCGCGAACTAAGAGGTTTAGGTTTAACACCTGATCTTGTTATTTGTAGAAGTACAAAACCATGTTCTAATGTTGAACAAGTAAAAATAAAAATATCAACTTTCTGTGATGTAGCTTCAAGACAAGTATATTTAACCTATTTTATTAGTATTTGTTTTTATTTTTAAAATAGTATTTTTTTTTTTTTGTTTAGGTATTGTTTATGCATGATTTGGATTCAATTTATAAAGTGCCTTTGTTTATGGAAAATCAAGGTGCTTTAGAATTTTTACAAGATCGTTTAAATTTTCCTATAAATGTGGCTTATAATCGGATTTATATGAAACAGTGGAAAAAACTATCTGACAAGTATAATTCATTATATTATTACTATATTCACTGTAATAATTTTAAATTCCAAATATTTAATGGTTCTAATTTTTCTTATAATAATATAAAAATAATGTCTATTTTTACATTAAAAATATAAGTATTGGCATTAAAAATTGAAATATTTTAATACATATTTAATGTTATATTATTGATAAAATTAAAAAAACAAGTAAAACATAAATTAAAATTGAAACACTATTTTTTTTTTCATTTGTAAACTAAATACAAATTTCTTTATATTTTATTAAACAATAATCTGAGTCTTGTATTATAGAATTAATAATAATGATTTTTAATTTTATCTATTTTATTAATATGTCTTAAATATTGAAATCATGATTAAGTTTCTTTAAATAGCTTAAAATTTATTAGAATAAAATAAACAAACATATATTTTATTTCTAATTTATTTTTTAACATTTATTTATACTTATCACATAAGTCATAAGTGGGTGATAAAACAACGAACCTGTCAAAAAAATATGTACATAATTTAAATACTTATGTATTTTATGTTTTAATTTATTTTCAGAATTGATAGCTCTCAAAAAATTATAAAAATAGCTTTAGTTGGTAAATACACACAACTTACTGATGCATATGCATCAGTTTCTAGATCATTGATTCATGCTGCTGCTCATATCAACCATAAAGTGGCTATTACAGTAATAACTTTTTATATCCTAATATCCTATTTCAAATAATATTAAACTATTAATTTTATTTGTTGTGTTTATTGTTTATAGTATGTTGAAGCTGCAAATCTTGAAACTGAAACTAAATTATCAAATCCAGTTGATTACCATGAAGCATGGCAGAAATTATGCCGTAGTGAGTAAGTAAACTAACCATACATGTTTAACAAATTGTTTCTATAATATTTTATTTTCCAAAACTAGTGGTATAATTGTACCTGGAGGTTTTGGTACAAGAGGTGTTGAAGGTAAAATAGAAGCATGTAAATGGTGTCGAGAAAATCGTAAACCATTTTTGGGAATTTGTCTTGGTTTACAAGTTGCTGTTATTGAATTTGCCAGGTAGTTTTTAAAAGTATTAATAATATGTATAGTGTGTTATTTTAAATAACAACCAAATACTTAAATATTTATAGAAATGTATTACACTTGGAAAATGCCGATACTACAGAAATTAATTCAAATACTAAAGATCCATTAATAATTGAAATGCCTGAACACTGTCCTGAAAATAAGGGTGGTACAATGAGACTTGGTAAAAGAACAACAGTTTTTAAAAAAGGAAATTCATCTATTATAAGTGAGTAAAATTTGAAGGTTATATGTTAATAATTTTATAAATATTTATATTTCTGAATAAATTTGTATAATTATAGATAAACTCTATGGTGGATTTGAAACAATTGAAGAAAGGCATCGTCATCGTTATGAAGTAAATAATGATTATGTAGAACGTCTAGAAAAAGCTGGTTTAAAATTTGTTGGAACAGATACAGAAAAAGTTAGAATGGAAATATGTGAACTTGATGATCATCCATATTATGTGGCTACACAATTCCATCCAGAATATTTAACCAGGCCTTTAAAACCATCGCCCCCCTTTTTAGGTTTAATGTTAGCCTCAAGTGGCAAACTTAAGTCATATCTTAATAATGAATGTCGTTTTACTCCGGACGAAAGCTGTTCTGAAGATGAATGCAATGGTAATTTAATACATTCATCAAATTAACTTTCATTATGTATAAATTAGAATTTAAATCCTATCTAGATATATCAATCAAACTTCAAGATCTTGAGATGACTTATTCAAATATCAATAATAAATCTGTATGAGATTGAGTTTCAAATTATATGATTTAAATATTATTATTTTTTCTATATATATATTTTTTTATCATTTAAACTTGTAACCATTGATTCAATCATATAAACATTTAGTTGTTTATTATTTTTTGATTAATTTTAATCATTGGATTTTCTTATTTTTATAATATTGTTTTTTTTATGTTTATTTATTTGTTTAATTCAAATAATTTACAAAATAAAATAAAATGTTAAAACTTGATTAAAAAAAAAATACAGGACAAACATTTTATATCTTATTATTTGTACAATCAATAACTAATGATATACAAATTTATTTAAAATAAGAGAATGTTTTCCTGTAAAATTATAATATATTTCAAATAAATATATGTTTACTTATATTAGAGATTGTGACTTGTAGCATTTGTAACTGCTTTTTTAGTCTTTCTAGGTATATCCAATTCCTGAATATCACAGAATTTTGCTTCTGATTAGTAATTAATATTAAATTAAATATAGAATTAAATATTTTTTACTAAATCATGACAATTTAAATTACATAGTATCTTAAGGATGATATACTTTAGTGCTGTCCACAATTTTCACTATATAAACCAAAAATGATCAGTGCTTGAATAAATGAAAAATGCAAAAATATTAAAAAAATGTACATATTGTTGCATTTCTGAAGATTAAAATTTTTAATTGATTACTGATTAGGGTATAATTGGAACTTTAAATGGGTGCACTCATTGAAATATTCTAAATGTATGGATTGGTATGCTAAAATATTTTTAAAAAGAAGGGGGTACTCCATCCCCTTTCAATCAACCACAGGAAATGATTTGTAAGGCGAGTACACACCGGAGTATTTAGGTGTAATGTAACTAATGCTCAAGTGTGTACGGTGTTACTGTAACATTCGTACGTGCTCGGCTCGTGTCGCCGTCAATCCACCCGAGTGTGGGTATTTTGGCGAACATCAAAGTAATGTTACATTACGACACAACACTAGTATGTACGGTAAACCGCAGCGAATCGCCCTGATCGCTTTACCTCATCAAAGCAAAAAGTATTTTATTTAAATAATTTAATTTAAATTTACAAATGAATTGGAACAACAAAAAGGTGTTAGATCTCATGGAGTGTTACAAAAATAAACCAGTACTATGGTTCCCAAAGGACCCAAAGTACTACAACAAATTTGCAAAATCCGATGCGTGGGATAAATTGGCCACAAAAATTAAATCTACACTAGATGAATGTAGGAAAAAATAACCAGCCTTAATGCATCATTTCGACAAGAAAAAATTAAGACGACAAATAGTCTTTGATATGATTCACCAATTGTCAAAAATCTTAACGTAACAGCTAACCTTTCTTGCACAGGAATGGCGTTTCGGAAATTTGTGTTTTGAAATTTTTAGACCGATCAAATTTATTAAATATTCAAAATCAATAGACGACATTCTAATATAATTTCTGAACTGTCCTCTTATTTCCTGTTGCTGAAGAATATTTAATAAATTTGTTCCACTACAAATCTCCCTAGACTTCATCAAATTTGTTTGCCACCATCTTTCACTATTTTTTTTATTTTTTTCTTTTTTTTTTAAATAGAATAAATTAAAATAAGTGATGCGCTAGCGACCTGTAAATTATTAGAAGACATTGCACACAATGTTACTCGAGAAGTTGAGAACAAACTGTGAATAACTAATGGATAGGTTAGCGAACAATCAATACACAGTAGTGTTCGACCCTAAACGTACACACTGGTCGGAACATGTAACATTCAAGCGAGCACAAACTCTGTTACGTTACACCTAAATGCTCCAGTGTGTACCCGCCTTAAGGTACTACAGTGATGTTTCTTAGGTTTTCTTATACTACATTGGGAGAGATGAATGACAATTAAATGTCAATATGCTGTTCTAAATTTTTTAAAATTTCTTTAAAAAGTATTTAAATTTTAAACCAATTATCAAGTTTCAAAAACTGACTGGTCTCAGTTTCTTTGCGGTATACCATATGTAATATATATATATATATATATGGTTGCTATGACAGCTTTATTGAAATGAATTATGAACGCACAAAACAAGAACAATTTTTATATTCTGAGCAGAGTACAGAGTATTGATAGTACAATGTGTGTGTTTTTTTTTTAAAAAATTGTATTTGTCATCAAGTTTTAAGGCAGTAAAAGTGCTTTCATTTTCTTCATCAGTATCCTTTCTGGTAGCGAAATGAATCTAGTTGGTACTTTGAGAAGTCAAAAGTAAAAATTTTCATTAGTTCTTAAACGCGTCGGGAAAAATAAAACAAAAAAAGTCGACAAGTGGATATCGTTTTGCTGTAAAGTAGGTGTGGAGTTAGTAACTTTTATGGATCTGTTAAATTTGAATTCAATGATTTAAATCACTATATGCGAAAAACAATTATGAGCAAACAGAATTCTGTCAGCCTACATAACTGAGTGTATTTTATGATATTGCTATAAAAATAATTAATTTTACTATTAATAATACAGTAGGCTGAATTAATTTTTGAAGAAAACATTGCATTTGAAAATTTAATTAAGTGTATAAAATATAGTAACATACTTAAAAATTTTAAGCACTCACGAAAAATATTTTTAAATTACAACGAAATAACTAACGTCATTATTCTTCATTTAAATATCTAATTTCGTCCAAATTTGAACTTATAATGTCTATAAAAATTAACCATACAAATATATATTTTTTGATTTTTTGGATACACTATAAACTACTCACAAAAGACCTTGTTTTAAATTTTAATCCTTAGCTATAAAAATTGATAATTTTGTACATTTTTAACTACTAAATAATTTGCAAACATTCGAGATTTTGATGAATTTGGTCAAAATTTGAACTTAAAATACTTATAAAAAATTTTTTTAAACAGTTATTATAAACACTTTTGAGGAACCTTCTATTAAATTTTCAAGCTTTTTGACCCAACAAAAAATTTTGTAATCAATAATTATAGAAAACAAATTTAAAAATTCCCGTTTTTTCTTAATTTTTTTTTTTTTTTTTTTGTTATTCTCGACGCATTTAAAAACTATCCAGAATTTTTTACTTTTGACCTCCCTAAATATACGCACTATATTCACTTTCCTATCAAAAAAAAAAAAAAAAAAAAATTGATGATGAAGAAAATTGGAGTACTTATACTTCCCTAAAACGTGATGACAGACATAAAAAAAACACACAACATTGTAAAATCAATACATTCTTTGGTCTATTAAGAATCTTAAAATTTTCAATACATTTTGACTCTTATTGAAGCTATTTATAAGCATAATAAATTTTAGGTTTTTTTTTTATTTTTTTGTTATTATTGTTAATAAAAGATTGTTCGATCGGTCAAAAAACTAGAAAATTTAATATAAGGTTCTTCATACTTGTTGTAAGTGAAAATTAAAAAAAAAAGTTGAGCGTAAATTTCGTAGTTTTTTATAAGGGTCTAAAGTTAAAATTTCGTCAAAATATGTAAAATCATGAACATTTTTTTTTTGATTTAGAAATTCTTAAAAAAATTGTCTGTTTAAAACTAAAATTTGAATATTTCACACAAAATTCTCCATAAGTTTTTCTACCTTTCAAAAAAAAAAAAATTACCGAAAAGTCAAACTAATTTTTTATGAGCGTTTGAAATTAGAAATTGGATATTCACCTGTAAACTATTGATTTCTTAGGAATTCTTATTTTGTTGTTATTCAAAAAGAAATAATCGTAGACATTTGAAATTCTAACTAAATATTTTGATTATTATTTTCTATACACCAACAATTTTTCTATTTTTTTTAAATTTTTTTTCTATGAATGTTAATTAAAAAAATTTTCGTTGGGTCAAAAATCTTGCAAATTTAATACAATACATTTTTTTTTTTATTATTAAATAAAGATGTTTTTCTTAAATATTCTAATCATTTTTGTAAGTAAATGTAACGATTTGTACATATTCATAACGCCTTTCGGGACAGCCCTCGTTATGTGGTGTGCCTTTTACCGCATTATAATTGTCCAATGCAATCATGGTATCATTCACTAACCATAGTTTACCAGGAAATTTATAATTAATAGTATTGCGTATACTTATTTACGGGGGAGGATATTGTATTTAAAGGTTACGGTATTTTAGCGTGTCATTTAAATAATTTATAAAAATTATATATTACATAGCTATAGGCTTTTAATAGTTTAATTAAAATAGAAAGCCAATGTACCTATATACGAATCGATTATTTAACACATGAGCGAAGCAGAGTTACTCAGCTAGAGTAGATTTATAAATAGGTATATTTATCATACTGATACAATAGACACCGCTAATAAGACTCACCTCTTCGGTTATAAGACTCAAATTCCATAAGAAAATCGTAGCAAATAAACTTTTGTGTTGGTTATTACCTATTACTGGTTTATAATCATAGTAGTCAAAATATTAAATAAAAAAAAAATGAATTGACAGATGTTGAAGTTGTACAACAATTTTCAAATATTCACCTAAATGTCTGATATAAATAGACTGGACAAAATAAAAATACAACTTTATATTATTACCCATTAATTTTATGATAAAAAAAAAATTTTAAATATTTTTTTGTATATATTTTATGTTTCAAATCAGCAAGAACTAAGAATCCACCTACTTTATTTTTCAAACCTTAATACCTCTAATCTTGTGAGATGTGAGTAATTATTAATTTTCAAGCCCCCCGTCCTCTATTAAAAAATCTTGTTTACGCCATACTGTGTAACAGGTTTTAGATTTATGGTAAAAACAATTTATATATTTTAATTTTATATCGAGATTTTTGTAAACGGCGTAAACACATACATTTATCATTATAATTATTATAATTTATACGCGTCTACTGAAATGGGTAAAAAAAAATACAAATTACTCTTGACTTGTTGACAGCAAGCCTCGTGTACGGTGTATAGTGTATACCAGCATTCTGTGCTTTTATTAATTTATTAAAATTGAATAGTTCGCGTTGGTATATAAACAAAATGTACTCTGAAATTCGACGTCATTGTTGCAATAATAGCTCGCAAATTCTATTACCTATACAGTAAAAAGTATACTATCACAATCCCATGGTCTCAGCTCTCGAGACAGACTTTAAGTTTGTATTATTTTTTGTTCAAACGGCTGCCATCACTATGGCACACATGATTACAATAAAAAACAACTGCCCGTTTACTATATAGCCCGGCATACAAGGCAACCCGGGACACGAACACCTCGAAAACGGCGGATTTTCGTTGGGTGTCTACACGACCCATTCGATTCAGGCCCGACGAGAGAGGGGGGCAGCCGGAGCTGTAGCCCAGGGGCCCAGACTTCAAAAAAGGCCCGGGGCTCAACCAAGTTCACTACTTCACGGTGTCGAGCTATTTATAAACCGTGGACATGAAGTTTAATACCTCATATGAGAAGGGCCCAGATTAGTTAGTCCCTGGGACCCTTAAGTTCTCTCCACGGCCCTGATTCGATTAACATGTCTTCAAATTGGGCTGGCAGAATTTGGGGCAGGACCAAATGCAACGTTCAAGGAAGACGCGAAACTGACGATTGCGGATAGTCTATAGTATAAATACGGTCGCCATATGTAATAGGATTATTGCGGTACGTTCGACCCTTACACCAATATTATTCGGAAAACGGTTATAATAAAGATTTCACAACCCGGTTAGGTTCTTACTCATTAGTAATTATTATAATACCTATAAGATAAAAAATTGGTATCTTAAATATTAAAGAAATGTCGATAAAAATGAAAATGTAACGTTTAAATATTATAGTAAAATGCGTTAGTGGAGTAACTATAAAATGATTTATATTATATTATTTATCATAACATATGGGTGTATGATTTCCCTGATGAATTTAAAATCGGCTATAAAGCCTTAACCATAGGAATAAAACTTCCTGGTAAGCTACAAATGTATATACTGTATCTTCGGATTTTATCATATTTTTTTAGATTTAGAGCAGAGCAATGTTTTTTGGTGCATAGACACATATTTATTAAAACACATTTCATGATTTATTAGTGCATATAAATCCAAGCCTTAGGTAGTTATTAAAATGTACAATAAGTCAATAAACATGTTAGATAGCATACAATACTGATATCGTACTAAATGTCAATTTCAAAGAATATAATCTATTTAAAGAGCAAATTTTTATGCAATTGTACATATACTTTTTATTCTGTATTTTATATATATTTATATACTCTTTGCCCTAAAGGGCGTTATTATTTATTGTAAATTTTCATTTTTACAATAAATTATTATTATAATTTTCATTTTTTTTTTTTTTTTTTGGATTTTCGTCTGTAATCTTGAATTATAATAGTTTCAAACTAATGACAATATTTTTTTTGCATTTCTTTGCATATTTGATGACATTTTGATAAATTTAATATTTATTGCATAATGCATATTGAAGTGAAATTGAATTATATAATACTGTTTTCAAAATCTAATAAGATGACAAATAATGTTTTGCGAATAAAAAATTCTAATAATATAATAATACATTTTGTCGACTACAAACTTATCGTTTTTGGGTAAATTAATGTCAATATTATCATATTTAACAAGAAACGTTCTTGTTCAAATCACGTTAGACAATTTATCAAAAATTAATATTTGTTTTTTAATAAAGTACCTATACCTGATGTCCTCATTAAGATGTAAAATGTATTTAAATTATTTTTAAACCTAACAAATTAACAACCAAATAATCGGTTTTAGTTGTGTACATTTTTTTAATTTTTTGTTGATTGTTCTTACAATTTTACTATATATTATTTCGCATATCGTGATATTTTTAAGTACATATTAATAAAAAAATCCGTTTTCTTATCATCGCTATTACTGCTGACCACGAACGACACTTATTTTCATTATATACACTGATGATGGTACTCGTTTCCGCGTACTTAGTAATTTGTACCACATATATTATGTTTATCTCGATTTCGTACGACTATTTTATTAATAGGTAATAAAATGTTTGATAAAGCTATCTCAAATTTTAAAAATTGATTCAATAAAATATGTATATTGGTACCTACTACCTACTTGCAGAAAGTATTTGACTTAAATAAGTTTTCTGAGACGTATTCAAAATTTTCGTACCCGGGTCCTATTATTTCCCCCCTTCCCCACCACTCGACTAGATCAAATTCGCTACCAAAAACCTTTAAAGTAGAAAATTTAAGCTTTTTTCTCTTTTTAAAAAATAATTAAAAAAACGTACATTCTATATATTATGTAAAATAAATATGCAAAATTTATCGCTAATAATAAACATAGTATAATTATTTCAGCATATTCATACTTACTTAATAAAAATTGTTATTTGGTTTCGTTTTTTTTTTACTTTATTAATAAAGTGGAATGGATTTTGCAATTTTTCAATGAATCAACATAGTATTTTCAGAGCCATTTGTTCAAATATTGAACATTCGTCTACTGTCTATCACTGCATATCCATAATTACCTGGAAAAAAGTACACTAATATTTACTTAGTGGTACATAACATCGCACGAAAACCAATAACAAATAGTTTTGTAATACGACACTCTATACTTATATTCGTCATGATGTCATACGAAATAAGTTATGCTTAAAAATGTTTATAAATATAACAAAATAAACGATGGCCGGAAAACATTAATTTACGATTAGATCTAAACTTCGAAAGTTATTGAGGGGAAATGAAACTTATATGATAATTGTATTTTATTTTAAGCATCAGAAATATAAAATCAAATTTAGATTAATTTAATTTAACAAATTTAATTTATTTATTCGAAGCACGGGAATTAAAATAGGAAACCGTTATAATTTGTCGTCCTGACTGGATAATTGACTATGATTTCATAGATTGGTGGGGTTAGTTTAGTGCTTTTAATATACAGTGGAACCTTGATAAGTCGAAATTCAGGAGAAATCAAATTTTTTCTACTTATTGAGGTTTTTGACTTATTTAGGTTCGATTTATTGAGATTCCGCTGTATTTTCATATTTAAATATGTTTTCTAGTTATAACTTTACTGGACAGATCACACCATCAGTGTATTCCTATTTTCGTATTTTACCTGTCAAAATAATTTTATTATATTATGTAAACAATTTTTTTTAAGCAAATCTACTCTACAATAAATTTCTAAATATATTTTCCTCTACTATATGCGTATACAAGCCGAGTTATCGGTGCGACAAAAAAACGTGCTTATGTAAATTTTAATAATGCATAGATTATTTATACACTTGTTTTTAATTTCCTAATATATTTTATAATATACAAGAAATTCGTTCGCTCAAACCGGTGTCAAAAAAATCACATCTGTATAATTTGCCTTTGCGCCATATTGTATTTTATGTTGTTTATCATCCCGGTGCAGGATATTTTTACACCGGTTTGAACTAGGACTGTGCAATTTTTTTTTCCACAATAATCGATTATTTGTATAATTTTTTATTATAATCGATTAATCGAATATTTTGAGAGTATAGTACAATTATTAATTGATCGACGAATAATCGAATACTCGAATATAGTAATCGATTAATCGAATAATCGCCATATTATAAATTACAATCGAATACTCAATAATGTTGTAATAATAGTAGATAATATTTCTTTTTATCGTTTTCCGTTTTGATTCAGTAGTTAGTGTTTAGTCGCAATAAATAATACAAACACAATATTTTATGATTTTCCACTCCTTTTCGCTGAACATATTTTTTATGCAAACGCTAAAAACTTAAGACTTATTCAATGAATGCTTAAATGCAGATATAAATTCAACATCGTTAAGAATTGAATTTAAGATTGGTATTCGTCTTTTAAGTTTTAACACCTCCTTTTATGATTATATTTTTATGTTTGTCTATTTTGTTGTTTTAATAATAAATAATAATCGATTAAAAAATATTCGGTAATTCGATTATTCGATTAAAATAATCGATTAATAAAAATAACCGCACAGCCCTAGTTTCGACCAACGGATTTTTGGATGATTTTATATCGTATACCTATTTTATCGGTCTACAATTTAATGATGTAGGGCACGAGATCCAGTGCAGCTGGGCCGGAGGCGTGCCTCCCGTTTCCCTGGCTGAGATGACGTCCACAGGATCCGATGGATTTAGACTTCTACAGTCTATCGCTGGTGGATTGGTTACAACCTGCCGTTCAGGATGCAGCCGAACAAGCTGTTCACTTACACGACAAAAGGCAAGTACGACTGCATAGCGGCCGGCTGCGTGGCCGACCTGAACGGCGTGTGCCCGTCCGAGTTGGCCGTCAAGGCGGCCGGTGGTTCCGGCGTGGTGGCGTGCAAGAACGCACACGCGAGCGGTCCAACACGGACACTTACTGCTGTCGAGGTGCCCACAACACCCGGGAAACTTGTGAGAGCAGCTCGCGGTCTAAAAACTACCCGGTATTCTTCAAGAACGCCTGTCCGAACAGTTACGCGTACGACGACACGACCAGCACGTTTACGTTTCGCGGCAATCCGTCTGCTGAGTACGAAGTCATATTTTGCCCTTAATAGCAGCCACAGCAGTCCGCTTATTGCATAGCTATGTATGCCCATATCCCATATATTATAGATTCAGGGTAGGCTAACACGATTTTCATATTACATATACAATTTATTTATACATATATATATATTATACTAGTTGTACCGCCCGGCGTTGTCCGAGCCAAAGATTAAGTTAAGAATACTACAGTGAATATTAATCTATTATCAAATGTAAAAGTAAAAATACTATATGGGACCCGGCGTAAAATTTTTTTATATTTTAATTTTAAAGAAAGTTATGAGCATTTTAAAATTGTAAATGTTGTCACAAGTCTTGATAGTTAAGTTAAAATGTTAAAATATAAATGTATACTATATATATTATTGATATACATTCAATGGTTGAGATTATTTTAATTATATTATTTATTATAACCTACCAACATAAAAAATATAATAGGATAATTTTACAAACAATTTAATTAAACAGCGCAACATAAATAAGGAATGTAATATGTAAAATTCAGTGGCGTATGTAGGACCATATTTTAAATAAATAAAAATTAATTTTACATGATATTTGTAAAATAAAATGGCACAAACTTGTATTGTTTATGTCATAATTATAACCACCCGGCTCTCTAAAATATGTCTAGTTTGGCTATATTAGTACAGCTATGTTTGAAGCTAGTGGTAAATTGGTTCATAGTGAAAATAATTGCTATATATATATACGCCACTGGACTAAAATTATTATAGTACGTTAGGTTAGGTTTGAGAGGTACCTACATAATTATTATATTTATGGTAATGCTGTATAGACTAGATATTCAAGTATACTTATTAAATTATATTTATATTTCAACGAATAAAAGTGATAAAAAGCTTATACCTATACTATACATAATATGTCATATATAATACCTACACCTATTCAATGTTTTTTTTTAATGAACCGTATACTTATACAAAATTGATACGAATCAGAACTGTGTGCTAAATCGATTAATGTAATTTGAACCTGATCGACAACAGACAAACAATGAGTTGAATAAATATTGGTCTTAAAGGTTCTTCACTCCTTGCGAATGTGACATTGAAAATTGTTAGAAAAAAAAACAGGCGAGTCATTGATTTTGCCCACAGTTCAAAATAGTGCGATTTTTTTCATTTAACTAAATTTATTCGATGTAGATTATAGGTATGTACCTAATATTATTGTCATATATATATATATAATTGTAATAAAAAAAAAAATACTGTCAATTATAAATGCACATTGCAGTGTCACCCTAACCTAATCTATATGGCTGTATGTACTTTCAGTCGGAGAACAAATACAGTTTACTCTTTATAGCGTTGAGTTTTAGTGAGTGATTTTCAGTTGGTTAATATATAGCCATTGCATTGATATTGTAGAAATTAATTCACAATTATTTTAATAATTAATTAAATATGTAGGCACATAATTAAAATGTGCAATATCACAATTTAATAATAAAATATTTGATGATGTTGTCTAATTTTTTATTAACCACAGTACGATACTATAATTATTAAATAATGATTTATAATGACAACAGTTAAATATTAGTAATATATAATATAATGTGAAGCAATTTAACATGTTTTAATTTTATCAAACGAAAAAGATTACAATGGACAATTGCAAGACATGCCTTAATATTATAATATAATAATTATACATTTAATAGATACATAACTATATAAATATATTTATAAGTAATATTATATAGATATACCATCAGCAGCAGTTGGCAGCGAGAGGACAGTTATAGTTTTCTCTTTATAGCGTCGGGTCTTTTTGAGTGGTTTTCTGTAGTAATAGTATTTAGTTGAATAATTTCGTATACATCGTACAGCAATAATTAAGTAGGTATAGTCGTACTCGTACTCTACATTTGGTTGATATTTCAGATACGTATTACATACCGTACATATTGCAGTACACGCACTTATAAATAATGAACTAGGTACAGTCCACACAAGTATACGTCATAACTCCATAATACATATTAAATAAAACCCCAAAAGACCTTAAATCTGCCAACGATTTTCGGTTTAAGTTTTTCAAACGCAGACGGAGACACGTCTATGTCATTCGTCTTGCAGCCTTCGCATTTGTCCCTTACGGTCACAATGACTGATTTCAACGTAGTGGGATCGACTATTTTCACCCGTTTTCCGCACATGGGATCCGAATTGGGATTCGGCGTTGTGAAATGATTGAACGCTATCGCCGCAACCATGTCGTCGTTGGTGTACACTTGGCCACACGCCGTCAACCCCAAATGGTAATAGGTGAGGTCTCCGGTTTTGTTCAGTTGCATTGCATCCGAGGAATCAAGTGCATTCTGTTGGTGACAGCAGGAATACAAGTTGCCGCCGCTACATGGTGTGCGTTTTACCTCCTTCATGCCGTATTGTTCGCAGCCCTTGACCAGCCACGATTTCATTTGACAACCCGTGTCCCAGCACTCTCCACGAGCGTAATGTACGGCGGCGGATAGCACGATAATAACGACCGCCGACGGGGAAAATACGAATCCACGGTTCATATTTTGTTTGTCAAAACGTATAACTATATAGTATATTGTAGTATATGATTTTATAAATTATCGAATGGCAGGTCTAAAACGCCGGAACCAAAAAAAAAAATTGTGAACATATATTTACATACAGTATCATGTATGATTATATTGTAATATAAATTGTATAATTCTTATACCGAGAAGGCATGGGATGTAGAATATTAAAATGCAGTATATTTCTGGACTAGGTATTACCAGCTATTGATGTATTATATATATTATGGTCATAGCCCATAGGTGTAGGCGGATCATGTATGTATATGTAATGTAATATTATATAATTATACGTAAATTATCTAACACATAATGCAGGTATTAACTACTAATATATGAGGGTATAAAATTTACGGTCATATTAAAGTACGTATGTTGATTGTTAACTAATCATTACAATTTTATGCCATAGTCGTCCACTGTATATTTTTTTAGGTAGGAACCCGCCTATCTTTTTAGCAAGGTCATATATTTTATCATGGCTACGGTCCATTTGGCTAATGTTTTACAAAAAGGTCAATTCCCAAACGACTTTCGTGTTTGGCAATACAAATTTCCGGTGCATACTACTTGTGTCCAAAATTATTATTAGTAAGCAAATTGAATCCCGCCAAAAAAGGTTCATAAATTTCAAAAATGTAAAAATGTAATAAATAGTATAAGGTTCCTCATAAGTTTTGATCGTAGATATTTTATAATAATAAATATACATAGACATGGTTTTTTATTTATAAGCATTTGAATTTCCAATTTTTACAAAAATAATAAAATTCACATAAATTTACAAATGAATTTGTAGTAAAAAAATTGTAAAATTAATTGATTAGTTAAATTGATAAATTACAAAATAATCAAATATGGTTGCAAACTGACAGCGATAATTGAGCAATAACATGATCGATTTTAATTTTATTATTAATTTAATATAATATATTAAATTTAGAAGTAAATTTGAGCCACAAACCTTATATGCAAGTAAATTGTACATACTGTACATATTATATTAAGACCCATGAGAGCAATTAGAGTAAAAGAATTTGGGAGGTGGCTTAGTTCTCTAATTACTCACATGTATATGCCGCCAATGAACTTGGAATAATGAGCTGGATCCTTCCCAGTCAGCTCCTGGATGCAAATTACTTGTTAAATTTACTACCTGAAAAATATATCTTTTTTTGGGACGCAAGTAGTATGCAGTCCAAATTTCTTTTAACTTCATACAAACTTAGGCCTAACTCAAAAGAGATGTGGTTAAAAGTGTATTTATTTATTTATTTATTCAAACAAGCAAAGACCAATAAAAGTTTTAAATCAAAACATAATAACAAAATTATTTAAATAGATAGAAAGAAAAAAATAAAATACAGTAATATAACATTTAAAGGAAGTGAGATTAATAGATACATAAAATAGCATATAATTAATTAAGTATAATAATAAGTAATTAAGCATAAATAGAGTATAATATTAATACATGATTCACGTAATAATTAGTAATATTATTATAAAAATACCCAATAGAGTATTGGTGATTTTTAAATTTTACATGCAAAGTATAAATTATAAAAATTGGTGGTCTATATAAAAAATCATCGGTATTATAAAAATCATAAATTGAAAGTGTGTTGATTTTTTTTTTAATTTTATTAGCAAAGTAAATTATAAAAAGAAATTGACATTATTTAATAAGTCATAAATGGAATTAGAAATTTTGTTGTAAAATACATAATCGTTATTTACGGGTAATTTACGTATTTGTGAAACCTTTATCGACGGTAGTCGTTTAAGAACAAACAAACAATGGATTGAAGCCATTAGAGTTGCACCTTATAACTGTATACTTAAGATTTATATATATTAAGTACAAATATGAAATATTACCAAAGAATAGATTAAATAATACCGTTAAGTACATCGTATTTATTTACAAGGTGATTTACCAAGCATACTCACCCTTATTTTCCCTTTAATATAGTATTTATTCAAATTTTGATTTTTGGAATTTGTAAATATGCTTATAGACTATTTTATCAAATTATTGAGATTTTTTTATTACTTAATGAGTATATAAACTTCTATTTTTTAAATAAGAACCTTCCTTTACGGCTGTAAATTATTAAGCGGATTATTTTTCTAAATATTTTAACATATCTAAATCTAAAACGAGTAGTATTTTTAATTATTTAACTTTATGTACAAAAATATTAGGTCTTTGATAATAGGTTTAGAAGATAAGGAAGGGGTCGGGGGCTACAGTAACGGGATTGGCAAATTGAGTCCCAAATGACCGTAACTCGGTAAATTGAGTCCCGGGGAAAAACGGGTAGTAGGTAATTCGAGTCCCGGGGAAAAACGATTTATATGCATTTTAAATTTAAAAATATGCACTATAATATTTTTATTTGTGATTTGTAGATATTCATTGACTGCATGTATATGATTTTGAAATAATTATTATTAATTATATTTTTCCCCGACGATAAAATAACGATACATTCTTAACAACACCAAAGCATTCACAGACAATAAAAGTCGATAACTTTGTAACATCGTACCTTTGATTAAAATTTAATCATGCATTTTTGCATTTAATGCAATTAAGATACCAATAAGTAAGGGCTTGTTCGTACGTATATACTATATATACCTTTATGACGGTATCTTACTATCTCACAGATTTTTATGATGGATCTTATGACAAAACACAAACACACGAATGTACGATATCTGGACTATTTCATTATATTTTTAGTGGCGTACTGTACATCGAGAAGTGACTATGACTAGGTATCGTGTTATAACATTTTTTCCCCGGGACTCAATTTACCGCTTTCAAAATGTACCAAACTTATCTCGGACTCAATTTACCTAACGCCTACAGTAATTTGAAAAATGTAGTCATTTATATTAATCTATTAATATTTATAATTTTTAAAAATTGGTCGAAGCATAATAAAATACACTATATACAATATTACATCAACATAATATTTTTGTTACATTTTTAATGACAATTATTCTTAATATATTAATTTTAATAACTCAAAAACCACTCGTTCGAAATATGAATTAGGTACATCAATATTTAAAAAAATATATCCACTAAATAATTTACAGTAAAAAATGGGCTAAAAAACAGAAGTTTGTATCGTTACAAGACACCTCAAGTAGTACAAAAATTCTCAGAAATTTGAAAATATGGTTTTAAAGTTTATTTAAGAACCCTAACAATCAGAATTTGAATAAATTCAATGAAAAATAGAGAATAAGCATATGCTTGGTGAATCACTCTGTATATATAATAATCTTATATTAGTCACAACTTATAATATTTGAAGAGATATTCTTTGAAAGAGGTTACTGACCTTGGTAAAATATAAAGGGCATAAACCGTATGTAGAAAAATAAAAACGCAATTTATTTGATCCGCGAACAGTTTGGTAATAAATAAATTTAATATTGATAAATTAAAAGCAGTTGTCAATACTTATCACTATATATAGAAGAGTAGCGACCGAACACCTTAATGCCGACACATATTTATTAATAATATCACCCAACCAACATTTTTTTTCTTACCTTATTATTGTTTGAACTTTGAAAAACGTTTAGCAAACCGGAATCTTATATTATGTAATATATAGGAACAAAAAAAAAATTATGGCACTAACGGTGGCGGCTAAAAGTTCTATGGAGTTATGAAGTTTAATGAGTATTCAATATAATATGATTATAATGAATATTTTTCATACCTAGTTATAATTTGATTTAAAATTAAAACATTATTAAACGATCACGAAATACCCTAGATAATATTCTTAGTTTTAGGTTGATTATCAAATTCATTCTAATATATAAAAAACTAATTACTTGGTTACTTAATTACTTGGTTGCCTCTGTTGACTCAAATTCGGTATGCGTATCGTTGTACACTTGTTCGTTCGTAAGATGGAATCACGAAGACAACACACGCTACTACATGGCGAGTACTCTTAATATTTAAAGTAATAGGAATAATATGATGTTATTGAATTATAATTATATTTGAAGTATGATTTAAAATTATTTTAAAGAATCAAAAAAAAAACATCAAAATATTAAAATCAATACTTCTTGGCTCGCTTTAAAAAGAGGAACCCAAGAGTGACAAAAATTACATATACCTATATAAGATACGTTGTGATATTACATTGTTCTGTGGTAATATAAACTAAAATACATGTATATACCAATAATGATATTTTTATACTTACCTACTTACTAGGTAGGCTAAGACCTAAGGTTTTCTTTTAATCATTTTCATTTATTCATTTTGTTAATCATTTTCAAAATCTCTAGGTCTTGCATCCATTAATTTTTTTTTTTTTTTTTTGGCCTTCTTGTGGGCCTAAATCCTTTTTGTTACGATTCAACTAGTATAAAGTGCCCTAACTGTGTTTGTCAATCCTCTTTGCTGTAAAATATTATAATTTTAAAATGCTTATTCTTCGCTTTACAATTTAAACATCATTAATACATTGATACGAATTGTTCTGGATAATATTCTCGTAAAACGAGTTATGAACATTTCAAAACTGTAATATTTAACAACTAAAAAAAGAAGGTATATAAATATAACCTTAACTTATAACGTTTAAAATTTGTACCTAATCATTTTACCATATCCAAACGTGGGATTTCCTACATTAAACTAGATAGGTAGGTACCTACTTATTTTTCTTTATCTTCAGTCTTCACTTTTTATAAGTGCTAAATATATAAATTTTATTTGTGGGAGGATTGATAGAAAAAACTATCCTACGTATAGATTTAGACAATTTAAAGTATTTACAACTAACTAAGATTATAATTAAATAAATCTTATAACTAAGATTTAATTGTTAATTTACTTTTTTTAATTAGTAGGCACATGGATAACATAAAGAGTACTTTGTGCCTATCTAATATCTTTATGTTTAATATTATATCATTATTTTATCAAAAAACATAAAAGATATCATAGCATTATTATAGTATGAGATTATTTTTTATTTAAAACCGTGGTTACCGAAATATCATGTATAAAACCATTAAGACCAAAGATTTCAAGAATATTTTTATTTTTAACTTGATCAGTTATTTTGAAACCAACTGAAAAAAGCTAAGTTCTTTCAACATTCTGCAATTGAACTAGTATGTTAAAAACATTAACTTTTCAACTTAAACTTTTTTCTAGTTAATGCACCTTTGGTAATCTTTATCAAAGCATATTCAAATATTTATTATGTAGAAAAGTCTCAAGATCCCACATTCTGGATATCATTTGAAAATCGCAAAAAATGCGGGAACAGAAGAAAAGATTTCAACATACATGAAAACGCAGCGTCTTTGGGTCACCTGTTCAACGGTGAACTCATCGGCGACTAATAAAGGCATATTGTACCTTTCTGGCTATATATAAATAAATAACAAGAAAAATACGCAGAAATGCAGAATATGAAACTACGTCCCTATACAGTAATACAGTATACGGCTAAACACAATATTGCGATAATGTCAATTGTCAATTGTTTATTCTATGTTTGTACTTTGTGACTGTGTCCTTTGTCTCGTTAACGCTTACTTTACCGACAGACATTCGTTCATATAGAATTTGCCATATTTTGGTGTTAAATAAATTTTTTAAATTGTCATCTGTGTCTGCTGGCGGTTTTTTGTCGTTCGCATTTTTTCAGTAAGTACACCACAATGTATTTAAATACGAAATAAAAACGAATAGACTATCATTAACACAGACCGTAATGTCTTGTTAGCTATTAAATATTATGTACCTATTATAGAAAGTTAAGTATTGTTAATACTTATTATACGTAGGTAGGTACTCATAAATGTCCGCTTGAACTGCGTTCACAGGTAGGTGTGGTAATACAGTAACTTATTACTAGAGCTGAATTTTTAGGTTCTTAAAAGTTTAAAATGCGATTGTAATTACTCTAAAATATTCTCTTAATAATCCTTAAATTAGTAAAATATGCTAAAAATGCCCTTTTTTTCCTAACTTCTTTTTTTACTAAAAGAGTTTAAAAAATTACATTTAAAAAGTATATATTAAATAATAACTAATAACTAATATGTATAACATATAACATATACTACATTTTAGTGTAAAGTACATGATTGGTATACATACCACATTTTAAAACTGTACCTTATAACATTCAATAATTGATAAAAAAAATTAAGTGTTACATTCAACAAAAAATATTAGTTTTTTTTTTATTTAAACTTTGTAATGTACAATTAAGTAGGTGATAAATATAAATAGAACAATATAAAATGGAAGTTATATCTTACAAAAATAAAAAGGAAAAATTAAAAAGCCTATATGGTTGAAGAACAGTAATATATTAAGTATGATATTTTTTTATTAGTTTGAGAAGATATTTTTGATGTTAAAAGAAATATTTGAGGAATTGAAAAGAGATAATAGGTGGTCACATTGGGATGATACAACTGGGGCAGATGAAGATTAGGTGAGTTATGTCACAAACTATAGGATTGTGTTGTGTGCAGAGAGGGGAATTGTTCAATAAAAGTTTAAATGAATGAAAAGGAAGTAGAGAGTGACCAGAACGGAGATGGATAAACAATACTATGTTTTTCCTAGAGAGATTGAGGTTGTGGAAGCAGGGTAATAGTGGAATGGTTGGAGATATGTTTCTGTACCAAGTGGAAGTGATTCCCAGTGTTGAAGCCATGGATTGGTTTTGCAAATCTTAAGGTTGGAAATAAAGTAAGCCTATGGAATTTTTAAACTAAGAGCACCTGAGGGATGCCTAGGATTTTATTAGTTTGTTGTTGAATTAATTTCCTATGATACCAGTATGTCCAAAAAATATTAGTTAAACTAATATAAAATTAAATGTACTAGATAGGTATTTATAAAAATATAGAAACTTAATATTTAACTCAAGATAGAAAATGCTATAGTATGCATGTTAGAATTTCAATAAATTGTTCATTATGAGTTTGATGCTACATAAACTCAATCAATTAAGATGTTTTTGGGTTGTCATAATTACCTACAAAAATGTGATTATCAAAAATCATAAATATTTAGTTGCAATAACTGAATAGAACCGACATGTACCTAAACAATTTTTAATTGTTTTGTAAATAAAATTGAAAATTGGAATAAAAAAGTATGTAGGTAGGGATGAAATCATTAAATATATATTAACACCTATATTATTTAATGATATTGTATAGTAGATCTAATAATAGGAAAATAATAATCTGTAATAATATATGAACTGTAAGTAGAAATTCTATACAATATCCTTGTTGATACCTATTTATTATTCTAAGGAGTTAATAATGATAAATAAAATTAATGAATAATAATATTATGTAGGTATTGTTAAAATAAATAATGTGTATTCTAATTTATAAAATTATATCAATATCTTAATATTCCAAAAGTAATTTTAAAAAAATTCTTAATTTTTTGTTTGTAGCTAGGGGCTTGTCAACCCTGTTTAGGTATTTTTCCCACAGGATCCAACGGTTGCACCTCTATTACATTTTAAAATTGAAAGAAAAAAAAATTATAGAAAAAAAATGTTATGTTTAGTGTTGGGTAAAATTAAGGGTATCATGAAAGTTATTACAGCCTACAAGGGTATGCTCACCGTGGGATGAGGGTGTCATATCTCCCCTTTAATCATATAAAATATATGATAAAGCAATGAAAGTATATTTACACTATATGTTTTCTGAAAATAGTCAAAAATAACATATCCTCCACCCCTTTCAAAAAAATCTAAGCACATCTATGAGCCATTGATGACAACTTTATATAATTTTTTATATGGTAGTTGTATTAATATACAATATAATTTGTTTTGTACAATAGATATCAAAAAATAATTAAATTGTTATATTAATTATAAATCATGGTAATTTTCAACACACTGGTTTTTTTTTTAGATAAAATTTATTAGCCAATGTGTCTGGCTAAAATAAATATTAGATACTGAAAAATTGTGTAAACGCATTATAATCCTATTTTTATTTTTATGAATTATTTCAACACTAATGACCTTATATAATTTTTCATATGAAAATGTATTAAATTATTTAATTTCTTATATACCTAAGTAAAATAATTATTTCTGCTTATAATTTACAATATAGTTGTAAGTAGTAAAATTATTTTTTTTATCTATCTATAGGTATCTATTTCTTTGTGATTAATTATAAATCAATTACCTAAACTAATTAAATTAATTATTATTATTTTTTACTGGCAGTGGCACCAATAGAAAAAAATGTCATTTTTTATAACATTATCTGTAAAAACATTTTTTATTAATATTTTTTTAGGGGGCTTGGCCCTTCCCTTTTATTTACTCAATTGATATCTGGATACCTACATTTTTTGTAAATTTTTTTATTTATTATAGACAATATGGAACAAATAGTCAAGATTTTTGTACACCAAAGTTACTTCATAGAAAATGATTTAATTGTTGACTATAATGTGGAACAAGAAGTAATTGGTGTTTTAAAGTTATTTAAAACTTAAAAAGTTATAAATTCTCAACTATTATTTTTAGGCTCTTATAAATGTATCCCCTAAAGATTGGATAGCATTAATACCTAAAGGGTGGTCTGGAGTAGATGAACAAGTTGCTTATAAAACTATTGATAGTGATTGTGATGTAGCAAATTTAGCAATTAAATCAGTTATTATGGAGAAAAAGTGTTTTCAAGATGTTGTTGAATGTGAGAAACATTATCAATTAATGTATATTAGCCAACATTTAGAGGTAAGATATAATGGTAACAATATTAATACATTTGATTTGTATTTAATTAAAATAAGTATTAATAGATATTAGGCAGAAGTGAATACTTTATATTTCTTCATCAATCTGGAACTTGCAACTGTATTCATTCCTCTATACAAAATGAAACCAAAGATAATTCTAAGCAAAGTTTATTATCTGTAAGTATTTTAGTATTTATAACTACAAAAAACAAATTGTTTTTACCACTAGTTTGTTAGTTTAATTATAAATAATAATACATATACATGGATAAAAAGGTTTTTAATATGACTGATTTAATGCCATCTATGACAATAATAATAATAAACATTGTACATAGTGAATACAAATTCTTATCAATAATTCATAACAATTGTTTAATGTACATTTAATTACAATTAATATGATATCAATTTACTGCATTTTCAAATAAATCTAAAATGTGTTTTATATCTTTAACTTGTTGAGCCAATTTATATATAGGTTCCATTTCTTTTGAGACTTCTTCGCATTTAGCCATTAATTGATACATGGATTTAATATTAGCATCAATTGAATCACATGTTTTACAAACCACATCCCTGTATATTTCCAAACAGTCAACAGTTAATGCAGACATGCTATGTAAAACTCCTGAGAGAGATTCAGATAATGTATCTACAGATGCAGCAATATTTCTGGCTTCAAACTCTAGATCATTTAGTAAATTGGCATCTAAAACAAATCTTCCTAATGGTCTGGTAGGCATTGTTGGGCTGGTCTGTTTAAGTTTGCTTTCCAAATCTTCTGCTATAAATGTTACCATGTCCCCATTCTTAGTTACTATTCCTTCAAGATTGTTTAAAAAGTCCATTTTTTTAGAATATTTTGCGTTTCAATGTTTCATCTGAAATTGAAAATAAAAATAATCATAACAGTAGTAAAAGATAACTTAATATTTTGAAAATCAACAAAATTCTATAAATTAAAGTAAAATTTTCTTATAAAAAGAATTCAAATAATGAAAAGAATCATTATAAATATTTTGATTTCAAACACATAAGTAATGTTAATAGTGGGACTATGGATAGCATAAGTCTTCAAATGTGTACACTTTTAGATATTCTTTATAAACTTAGGATGAAACTTAATATTTGTACATCAATATCATAAGAAATATATTACATAAATACGTATTTACATAATTATATAATTATATACATATCTAATCTATCCTTATGTAACAAAAATATTATTGCTAAGATTCTATGAATTTATTTTATTATTTCATCAGTCAGCCTCTATTCGTAACAAGCCACTACGTAGACAATCACCAACACCACGCGCATTTTACAGAAATCGACCTCAATCGCAAAATAGCGTAGTAAAATGTGAAAAATTAAAATCAAAACAATGGTCAACCAATAAATGTATCAAATGTAATGCACCTAATAACTTTTCAGCACTTGAAAGTGCATACCTTGCAAAAGTATAGATATTAAATATTAATTATATCAAGAAAAACAATTTAACCAAAATATGTCTTCAATTAGATTCAAGATTTAACAACAAATAATGAAATGATGGAACAACGTTTAATAACATTTGAAAAAGATTTGGTTCATACATTGGAAGTAGTTAATAAACAATTCAAATTAAGCACAGCCATTTCACAACAAAAGCATAATATTCAAAAATTCATTGATGATTTAATTGATGGCTTAGTTAAAGATGGCAAGATAACATTTTGGGCTCATGATCAAGAGGTAAATTTAAATTATTTTTTAGAACTGTTATTATTAGTAAGTACAAAAAACATTTTTCATCGTGAAATTCAATATAAATAAATCTAATTTATATGATTTAGTTTTCAGTTGTTAGAGAATTTCCAGAAAAACAAATCTCCCCTCTATTAGATGACTGTACATTGTCTATTAATAAGTCACAAAATGTGTCCAAAGAGGTTTATATGAAAGCTGTTATTGGTCAACAAGAAGAAACTATTCAAAATCTTGTTGATAAAATAAAGGATTTATTTGATCTTTTCCTCAAAGTATTAGTTATAAGAATCATTTATTTATAAATAATAAATAAATATAAATAACTAATAACGGATACAATTATTTTAGGTAAATTCACAGGCAAATGAACAAAATAAGTCTGATTTAACTTCATCTGAAAGTAAAATAAGTAATATAGGTTATATGGATAGTTCAGGAACTACATATTTTTCTCCTCCATCATATATTACCAATACTTTGAACGATATAAATTTGTATCTGGCCAATACTGTAAATTTTAATAACAGAATTGAAAGAATTGAGATAAATGAAAATGTTTGTAACTGGACAAACGACACATTTTCTGGTAGTGAATTTCCTCCTCTTACTCTGGTAAGCAAAATAAATAAATAACTTATTTTTTTTTTTTTATTTTATAAATTATAATATATATAAATACCTATGAAGTAAAAGGATATCATAAATTTAACTAAAATGTAAAACAATTTAGGAATCAAATGTAGTACCTACATTCAGCAACAAAGTCAAAGACAAAATATTGACTTTTGAAGATTGGAAAAAAGAAAAAAAACAATTTACATTGGGTACTGAATCACCTGAAAACTGTACCAATGAAAAAACAGATGGATTGAATATTAAACAATAAATAGGATGCAAATGATAATTAAGAAAGAAGTAATAATTCTTTTTGGGTGAGTTCATTCTTATTTCTTTTTAAATAATTAGCTATTGCAAGAGTTTATTGTATATCAAAATAACAAAACTTGAAAATAATTATTAAATAAATTGTATAAAATGAGTTATAAATCTAATAATTAGTATTCTACAAAATTCAGTTCAAATATTTCTTTATCTGGAAGTAAATGTTCTTCAGTATTACCGTATGAAAATAATTCTGGTACTAAATTTATTAAATATTTGCCTTAGAATTTAGTTTGCTGTTGAGTCAATGTGGAAAACAACACTTGCCAATTGTTTTAAACTTCCTTATGTGAATTTAAATATACAACTTTTAAACATTGCATAAGTAAAAGTTTGAATTACATGATAAAGTACAAATTTATCTATCTACTATAAGCGTTGCTTGTGATGGAAATTGAGAGTTGTATACGTAATAATACAGTTACAGTTTTATTTCATAATAATTGCCAAAATAATTAATTCTTTCAAGTTTTTAACAGTTCTTAGATTTAGTTATAACAAAAAAAAAAAAAAAAAAAATGTATTCTTACATTTACCTGCAAGTGCTAGTTAATTATTAATAACATCTTGACATAAATCAACTGGTAAATATGCTTTCATTACTTTATATAAAATATTAAAAGTCAGACAAAAAATTATTGAATTATAAATTTTTATTAAATATTTAAACAAGTTAAAATTAATTATACAGTTATTTTCTATACTGATGAGAAATCAATAGACAAAAAGAAGCCAAAGGTGGGGAGATATATAATAGATATACAATAAAATAAATTATTCTGAAAGTTAAAAATGTATAAATAAGATATGATTACTTTGTATGATGAGTTATTTTTGAAGTTAAAAAAATGTATTCATCAATGTTTATAATTTCATGTTCTAATATATTATTTATTCCTTTTAGATGTTTCTTGTAATCGTCAATTTATAATTTTACATGTAATGATACTGGAGTTCAGATTTACTTTTGTAGTTTTTTTTTGTTTTATTTAATTTTTTCATAATTCACTATTACTATGTAATCCATAAATTTGTTATTTTTCATCTTGATTTTTTTTGTTTATTCCAAAAGTGTAATTCCATAAGTAAATATATTTTTTTTTTTTTGCTGTAATTTAACATAAACTAAAATTGTTTGACGTTTGTAATAAATTGTATTTAAAATTTAAAAATTATGATGTATTAATTACTTAAAGTAACAATTATTTATGAATTAAAATTTAATTATTAAATAACCTATTTTGTTTTGGATTCATATTGTTTTTTTTCTATGTTGCATACTTAACATACTTATGTATGTATCTTCTGTTATGTTTTTTATGATCCTGGTAGTTACAAAAACAAGAAATAAAAATCTGTGGTACTTGCTTCTATTGCATTATGCCTCATATTTTGAGTAGGTCACTGTAATGGATATGTTAAAAATATTATTTTAAATTATTTATATTAATATTCTATATGAAAAGTGATTCAGAGCACAGGAGACTGGTGGATCAGTTTCTATTACTTGCTAAGATAATAATATATGTATATTTAGCAATTTTTTGATTTGTTTGGTTGAACTAGTTTTTAACCAAAAAACACAAAAATCCCAAAGCCAATACCAACGTATCGTAGAAAGGGAAAATATTTTCATGGTATGACTAACTTAATATTAATTTAAAAGTTTTGAATATCTTTTATTGTGTTAAAAAAATATTTTATAAATAATGGTGGACATTTTAAAGTTTCTATAATTAATGTTTTTTATATAAAAATAAAAGAACTTAGTATTTAACTGTAATGAAAAAACCTGTTTGTTAATTTTCATTTAAATATCATTCTTCATCAAATTTCAAACTTCCAAAGCTTGTAAAAAATTAATTGTGGCTAGTATTTTTGATATATTTTAATTTTTTGTAAGAACATATTTAGAAAACCTTGTATTACATTTAAAGTATTAAAATTACTTAGTATTAATTTTTTAAAGTTTGTTGCTAAGAAACAAAAATGTTAACACAAATAAAAAAAAAATAAAGTAACTCAAACTGAGCCAAACTATTTTGAAAATTATATCATATCAAGAAAATACTAATATAATTATTTGGTAAAAATTGATTTCTCCTTTCTGAATTACAACAAAAAAATTAATTATATTTCATGTTGCACAAGTTTATCTGATGTTATGTTATTTTGTTCCTATTATGAAAAGTAGGATTTCCCTATTGTTGATCCTTAATGTCCCAACTACATCAAATTAGCTACCAAATGAGCAGAAACTATCTTCAAAGTCAAAATTAAACTTTTTACACATAATGTTAAAAATTTTTTTTTTATTTATTTATTTATTTTTTTTTTTTTTTTTGACAAAAAAGAAAATATTGTAAATTTGTTAAATTATAAAAAATAAAATTTTCAAATTTATATAATTTATCTGCTTTGGCATTGTTACAATGAGTTTCCAAAGATTTTTCTGATATTAGCTTAACATAATATTGTATAGACGTGATAGTATTTTAAATATTTGTTTATGAGTTAATGATTGTTTCTTGCAAAAATAATTGTTGGCTATGAGTCTCATTATTGTAATAGAAATAATTAATCTTAGAACATATGAATTTTAAGTAAATATTCTTTAACATAAGTTTATAAATATATATAGTCTTATTTGAATGAATATAAATTAAAAATAGATGATTTTATATGATTAAATAGGTATGATTATCTATCTAATCTATAGGACATAGGCTATATTACTTATTGCTATTTTAATGGTTTCGTTTGCTAAATTAGACATCAAATTTATGAGAATATATAAATTCTTTGAAATAATTGATTGAACAAGAAACTGGTTCCTTGGTGAACGTGATGTGAAACAGGTTTAAATTGAATTTCTTGTACTATGATCTTATAAATCGCAACTGTTCGTAATAACAACAATAGTACATCAAAAATCTGTAACCAATTCGAAGGTATTGTCCTTGAATAATAATATTCAACCTCTGACACGGTCAAAAAAAAAAAAGATCAAGTTCATAGTTACCATGAAAATTATAATCATAAAATACTATATGTTACGAAAATAAAATTAGACCGAGACAACCGACTAGTACCTATATAAAGGTTTAAGGTTAAACTATTAATGTTAATGTATCATAACATTTCTTATATATATATTAATATATTATGGAAGCCACAAAAAATGTATCATACGTACATAATTAATATTACTGAATGACAATAGTTAATACATTTGAATTATAAAACTGCATATTTAAGAAATGTTGATATTATTGTTTGGAAATGTATGAATGAATATAGTATAGTATTGATCATATCCTGTACCTATAGTTATCATATCTTTCTATTATATACATTTGAAAGTAAGAAACTAAAAAATTATATTATATTTTATATTTAAATTTAAGAGGACGTTACACACGCATTTGTTGTCGCCGTTTTACAAGTGCGTAACGTAGTAAATTTACGATCTGCAGTTCACATTTAGCTTCGTTAGTTATGTAGTTGATAGTGTTTGTATGTTAATTTTCTACGATAATTCCGGTTTAAAGTGATATGAGCGTTTTTAAACTGCGCCATTTTATATACGCTAAACTTGCTAAAAAATTAAACTATCGTAATAAGTCGATTCACTCTAATTTTTAAACAAGTGAAGCTAAACGCAAAGTGCTGTCTGTTGAATGTAAATTTGCAGTGTTACGCACTTGAAAGACAAAGACAACAAACGTGTCCTCTCAAAATTAAAATATATTAGTTAAAACCAGACAACCCCGCGTAGAATGTTAAATTTGTTTCCTTGAAATTGTTTATGATGAGTTGTTTTTGCTAAAGCGGTTTTCATATGGATACGTTACTACTATGGTAAAGCATATTAATACAATAATACATTTTACATTGTATGTTATATTGCAAAAATCGTAGAAACCTATAGGTACTTAAATAACTATATGTTATTGTGTTACTAGTTAATAAATATTAAGTAGTAAAAACAAAAACAAAAATTAATTATCAATATTAAATCTGATTAATTCATTAATTATAAATATTGTTATTGAGTTATTAATATATAATAGGTACACCGTAAATAATCATAACTCATAAGCATGGGATTTCAATTTTACATTTTTGTATGTCTTGTTTTAAACACAAAACAAAACGTACCTACCTGTAAGTTCCATGAAATACTTTTATTTGTTTTGTATTCACGAGATACCAATAGGTAGGTACCAATCTATTTAAAACAATAATTAAAATGCATTGTTAAGTGCCAAATGAAATTCTTGGACTTTCTTTTAAAACTGCTTATGAATTTAGATGGTTTGATAAAACTTCAAGAGATGACCATAATCAATAACTTTAAATTATAAACTGAAAAAAGTTTTCTATTCATAAAAAAAAAAACAGAAAGTGTATTTATAACTAGGTACCTCTACCTATATAATACTTGAAAAATGTATTCATTTCTAAAATATTATTTATTTTCACTCAAATTTAAATTTTTAAATGTTTGATAAATAGTTAACATTCTGTGATATACTAATATTTGTATTGATATGTTATAAACAATAACGTATAAATTAAATAAGTAATAACTTTGATATAGACACACGAGGTGAATGTTGGTATGTAAACATGTACTTATAGAATTTGCAATCAATATGAGAGTTATTATATGTTTATATGTAATAAGCATAGGTAATCGATTTATAAAGTTTAGTGTATTATTTTAATTAAATACTAGATAAATCCAAAGAAACTAATAATGGTATTTCCCAACAAAGAAATTATAATGTCATGATTCCGAGTAAAGTGCAAAAGTGTTATATTATATATTATTTTACTGTAATTACAGTAATTCAAATATATAATTGCATCATGTTTTCGAGTAAATGTGGGATGAATCTGCAAATTTAGTCGACGGACACGTCAACATTTCGTTGATCATTAAAGTGTTATCGATTGGTGTAAGTATTAAATAATAATGTTATGGAACACGGATCATAGATTGTAATATTTTGTTAATACGCGGCGGGAATATAAGCTTATGCATAAATAAGCTATTATTGTGTTCTGTTTAGCTTGTTCGCATAGCCGTGTGTGGAACGTGCATGTCAAAATACCGGTTGAGATGTATTTTTAACTTGCACAGATTAAGTAGGGCGCACTTGCGGACGACGGCCAAAGAGTACAAATTAAATTCGAAAAATGAACTAGAGTCTGCGTGGACGCATTATAATAAATTAATAAACAAATAAATATATAGCGTATTAAAAAAAAAAAAAATGTATGTATATCTATTTGTTACTATATCTACATTATTTGGCCGACGTCTTGAAACAGTTATACCAAAATCAATTGACGTTATACAGTTATCTGTAAACGTTTATTAAAATATACGTTTTTTATTTGGTATATTATACAAGTACTACCTTCTACCTATATCATAAAATCAAATTGACGTAGCGTGCTTAAATTTCTACTATAGTCTATAATGTACTGGTATAAATCAATGCAGCCATTTTTTTTTTTTTTAATAAAGGAAAAAATGAGTAATAAGGAAACGTCGTACAAAATGTGTAGATTACATGCACGTAGTCACGTAGCTATACAATAGTACTCATAATATTATATTATTATGGACTATAGTTAAGCCGTTCGAGTTGGTAATTATGACTATACGTCTATATATATATATAATAACACATATCGCTTAACCCGTCGTACGTGTGACAGTTTAATTTGGGCAGGACGATTGATCGGATAATTTTTTTGAACACTGGTACTTAAACGCAATCGCGCAGTATTCGATTAATATAACACTGTGTGATGTCAGTATAATACAATGACATTGCAATGTACATTGCGATTATAATATTAAACTATCAAATATCAATTTGTCTTTTGTATGTATTATTATGCGTGTTCACTATTCGGCAGCGGTGACAACATAATATTATATAGACGATTCCATATTATTTTATTAATTTATTATACATTTATACACATTATTATATATTGTCTATCAACTATAATATGCCTATTTTACATAATGTGTATCGAGTGTATTCAAATGGACAAAAATCGAAACGAAACGCGAAAAACGGCCGTTGAAAACTCGCTAAAATATGTAACTCTCTCTTTTTTTTGAATCGTGCGCGTCGATATTACCGTTTTTCTGCGTGCGCAATAAAACGTTCAACGCGCGTACATTAATTAAACAGAATAAAAAAAAGCGACGAAGTGTATTCGATTCGTTTCAACTTTTATACGATTATATTTCATCCTCTCCGTCAGAGCTGTTTGTGGTGGTTACACGCCGTCGTGTTATTGTTATTGTTTCAGTACGATTCATTGCGCAATTATTAAGTATTTTGTTGTCCGTAAATATAATCTCCGATACACCGCTTAACAAAGGTACTCGCAACAATTGCGATCCGCGGGCATAAACATGCGCGAAAAACGCCCGCATGTACGGGTTTCAGGCGCAATTCGACGTATCTATAGTGCCTATAATATCTCAATAATACGTACTTACACGGCCACGTGATATATTTATTTAGAATAAAATACACCGAACGCCAATTATTGTTATTGTAATGTCGGGCACAAACTGGTCTTATCGCGATCTGCACATAATAATAATACAATGAAATATTTTAGCACGTCTTTTTTTTACGCTCAAATCGAAGTGTTGCACATCAAAACCGGTTTGACGATAATAGTTTTGATCGCGGCGACGCGTTCACGTTCAAGTTGCGCGGCGGCGAGCAGAAGAAATTTATTCCGGTACCTATAAATTGTAGTGTGCAAGGCGTATGTGTGCGTGTAATGAACTACGATGACGCGAGTATTGCGCGTCGAAATCGAGAAAAAAAATTCATGTATACTCTACCGAAGATAGCATAATAATATTACGCGTGTTGTACCTCTATATTATAATTTATATTGACGATTAACTTACGTGTGTCGCGCGAGTATCATTTTTTTTTTTTTTTTTTTTCATTAATGACGTCCGTCAACTTTCAGGCGAAATTTCCCTCGTTTTGTTCAAAATCCAGTTTCGTGCACCGCCGCGCGATATATAATAATATTATAATAATATAGAGAGCCTGCCGCCGCCGTAGCTGTCCACTCGCTGCAGTTTTGTCAAAGCCCAAAGGTAAATCTTTTTTTACGCATGGGAAGGGAGACGCTGCCGCGTTTTGCTCAAGACGAGACGCATTTTCATTCAGTGCTATCCGGGCGATACGACCTGCTGCAATAGTTGATACCGCCGCTGCCACAGCAGTATTTTATCGGTGTATCGATGGTTTCTTGTGCGTTCGTTAACGTGCACCGGCACCATTGGTCGACTTGTCTGTTTTGAGTGAGTACCGTTTACGATACGTATATATATATTTACTTAATATTTGCCCACAAGCTCTTATTGTAGCACTTAATTAGCACGACAGTCTATTATTAATGGTTTGAATACACAGTTTCGTTTTTTAACGTTGTCATTTTGCGTGTTGCGTACTAGCGCGCCCGCGCAGTGCGTTTGTTTTTTTCGTTATTTTTACTGCTCGTACGATTGTAATATTATTCTATCTCCACGTCTTTATTTAAAACGTTTTTATTTAGCGTGTTTACCAAACACCAGCCTAGAATATCGACGAAACCGTACTGGCGATTTCACAAAATAGTTTTGGACGACGTCTATACACACAAACAGTAGATATTAGAGCCTCTATAATTTACTCACTCTATTGGTAGTGTAGGTACATCGAAATAAACATTGAAAACCTGAACAGTGAACACACTATTCGACCGCGTGTGTATATATTTTACATTAAAACGTTTTTAAAAGCGTTAAGTCTTAAGAAAGTATATTTTATTTTTTTCGACGTTTTAATTTGTTGTTTATATTAATCCTTGTCGTGAAAACCAAGTAGGTAGGTAGCTAATAAAAACAATTTAATGCGTATTTATTTTATTTTATAGCCTTCAGTGTTCAGTTACATATATATGAAACGTCGACTAATAAAATAATTATTTTTCTATATTAATTTACATAATACATCAAAACAAGTAGTTTTATAAATGTTTTTATGCGTTCTACGTCTACTACGCATATAAATAATTAGCATTGGTTTTTATCTTCAACACTTGTATAGTTATATGAACCTTTTATAAATGTAACAATAACATGGTAACAAGTAACAACCTTTGTAATGTACAATATTCGACACAAAACTATGACATACGTTGAACGATTTATTTATCTTTGTCTTTGTGATCACATTCCCTTCAATAATAGGTGAAGGTTAGGTTAGGTATTGGCTAAAAGCTACAATTTGTTTAAGGCTAACTATAGAAGCCAAAATTAAATAATAATGAATACCGGTGAAATTTATATTGTTATTTTAATAATCATAGACAAATATATGTACATTAATTATGTGAAAAAAATGAAATCAACATAATTTTATACCTACAAATTACAATAATGTATAGTTATACTTATAGCTAGACGCAATTGTTAAATAATTATAAATTGTATCATTTTTAAAAATAAATTATTGTTGTCTATTTGACTATTTTTAAGTACATAACATATTATAATAATATATAATATGTATTCCTTAACTATTATTATTAATGATTAAAGTGGATATTTTTTTTGTAATATTTATACGTATTGGTATTTTATACTAATAGTCAGCATAATAAGCAATAGTTAATAATAACATTTCGAGGAAAAATATAAAAAGTGCAGTTTACTAGAGTTAAGGTGAATGTCAAATTTTGTTAAAAAATCGTGATAACTGTGGAGAACCCATTTAGTGGTGATTACATGAAATATTAAAGTTTTCTTGACTTGTCTTGTGGATCTACACATTTTGATTTAAAATTGGCAATAAATTGTACTGAAAAATGACAATAACTTTTATTATTTTTGGTAATTTAAATAAATATAATACATTAAATAATTTTATTAAAATATATTAATGTAAAAAACCCAAAGTTTGAATTATAGTGACATTGTATTATTATAAATTATTATATTTACCGCTTAAAGGACACGTATATTTTGCAAGAGTAAATCTGGTACACTGTATTTAGAGTATTCAAAAGTTAAAATTTCAAGGAGGACTGATAAAAATATCAATCCAAATACTACAATGCACTTGGAACTTATTCTAAGGCCTAGTTAAACACATTTTCATTTATTCGGGAAAATAGATGCGTATTTGCAGAAAACCAATTTTTGGGCAAATATGTTTGTGACTTGTATCGTAAACTTTAATGATTTAATTCCGTTACTAATTACTGGAAGCTATTTTATCGTTCAGTTAATACAATATAATTGAACAATATTTTGTAGGTATTGTTATTAAGCAAATAATAGCATTAAGGCTTTTTATATAATAGTTACTGATTAGTGATTGCGACATAAAATTCAATTGTTGGGACTTCGGTATATGTTAATTAAATTGGTATTAATTATATTATTGTTAAATGTTTATGCATTTAGTAGCAAAAGTAATATGGAATTTGAGTTCAATAAAGAAATTTATGGGCATTTTTAATTTAAAAATGTATAAATGTTATAGATTTTGAGTGGTATGATGAATATGTATTACCTAATCAAACAATGATGTGTTTTTCATAATCTTTAGAGCAACTAAATTGATTTAATATTCTACTTAGAGGGTGTTTTCTGTTGGAAATTTTGATTTTTGGGGTCAAATGTAAAAAAATTCTTTTACTTTTTAAACAAAAAAAAAATAAAATAAAATAAAATATATTTTGTTATTTTATATTTTTTAGGTTTGTTTGTTAATTTATTTGTATTATTTTGAATCGTTTGTAAAAAAGCTTAAATATTCAATACAAGGTTTCTCATAAATTGAATATAAACAAATTTTATTTTAAACTGTTGATGATATTGGATATTCACACTTAAAATACAATTTTTGTTATTTTGTTATAATTCAAAAAGTAATAGCATACACTTGAAACATTCCACTTAAACTTAAATTATTATTTTCTATACACAGTCAAATTTTTAAAATATTAAGACTTATTTTGAGTTATCTATTTATAGTCATATGAAATTTGAAATTTTTGTTATTTAAGTGTTGTTATAATTTTTAAGTTTCGGTCAAAAAGCTTGAAAATCTAATATAAGATCCTACATAGATTCTTTTTATAGAAGTTTAAATTTTTTAGATTACATAGGCACAAAAGCATTTTTTAAAAATGTTTGAAATTCAAAATTTGTCGAAATCATGGAAATTTACAAATTATTTTGTAGTTTAAAATGTATAAAATTTTGAATTTTATAACTTAAGTTTGGAAATTTTTGGTTCCTCATAAGTTGTTCTTATAGAAGTCTAATAGGTAATTTAAAAAAACTTATGTATAATTTTTAGAATGAAATTTTATATTAAATATTTTAATTGAAAAATAACGATTTTTGTAGTAATTTAAATTTTATTTCATATATTAATTTTATTAATTTTGTTTTTATAAGGTGCCTATATACATTGTTAAAACTTAAAAGTAACTGTTCGAATCAGTAAATTATATGTACATGAACGTATCGATTTGTTTTGTTTAATATATACATTAAATACTAGCTGGTAGCTGGTAAGTACTCTCGGTTACTCTTTACAAATAATTTACTAATTAGGTATAGTTAGTTGTTGTAATTCAAAAAATATAAATCAGAGGGACTTGAAAGTTTTTGTCATAACATCATTACGTATATTATTATTTCTAAACACAATAAAGTTTTAAAAATATCTAGACTAATTTTAAGGAATTTATACCTCTAATCTATCCACATAATACGGTACATAGGTATCTTAGTATCTGATATTTATATCTTATTACTAATAGCATTATAAATACATAATAAAATAATAAATATCCTTAGTCATAGGCTGTCAGGCTATTTCCGCTCAGAATCGTTTTTACTTTTTCTTAAAAAATATTATTTACCATTGCAGAATTCTAATTTTACATATTCATGCATATTTACTCGATGACGAGGTACATTTGAAATCTACTATACAGCAGAGCAATATACTAACCAGGTTTTTTTTTCAAAAGTATAATAAGTAGGTGTATTTATATAAATTTGTATATAAAAATATCGTGCTCACAAAAATTTCCAATCAAAAAATTATCACTTGACAGTTTTGAATATCCACGGTTGTTACTCAAAAAATAATTTTTAACCATAGTTTATTTTTTTTTTTAATTAAAAAGTTAAGAAATATATCTTCAATACCCGTTAAAAGAACATTTTTACAATTATTTATATTGTAAGTTAAGAATTAGCTATTTATAATTAATTCTGTGATTAATTTTTAAGTTATGCACGTCATCATTATTTATTAGTGTTATTAGGTCACATTGATAATTGATAGTTTAGACTCGCACTTATATGAAAAAAAAAATACGTTTGTTACAAATCAGTTCTTAAATGCTAAAATGCAAGACTTTGGATAGATATTATAGAGGATAAGTTTATTGTTAGGTCAATGTTAATCTACTATTATGCAACCTATGAAGAGAAAAACACGTTTAATCTTAGAAAGATATCTGAGTGGTCAATACCAATTACATTTTTAATTTTCAAGAAGTATATATTTACCTAATTGCCTACCTATTTGAAGATCACATACTATCAAAATTATATGATACAATCACAATATCCTAATAAGTAACAATGTTATATTTTATATGCATTCTACTATACATTTTATAATATAATTGATTCTTATTGTTATTGGTAGTATCAAATGTGATAATTAAATAATATAAATCAACCTAAGAACGAAATTTTTAGGGCTACAATAAATCATTATTCTTCGGGCATATTACTGTGTATAATAATTTATTCATATACATTAATTTTTCGAAATAGGTAAAAAATGTATGTCATCGTTACATATAGCTTGTACTTTCATTGTTTTTTTAAAAACAAATATCTGTAGATATATACAGCACTATAATATACGTTAAAATTAAATACCATTTATTAAGTAAATGTTATTCGAAAACATACTTTACTTTAGTTAATCATTTTTAGATTGGAGGGGTGGAGGATGATAGCTTTGAAGAGTAAAAATAAATATTTTATATCTATAGACTACCTATATTACAACATTAAACTTTTAGAGCACTCTTAACCGAAAAATTTGATACGTAGGTAGATAAAAAAATTATAATGGTTCGCTCAGGATCTTTAAATTGGCAGCTAAAACCGGTCGAGATCAACGAACTAACTATAAAGATTAATGCTAAAAAATAATTTTTTTTTTCAAACTGTTCATCATTTCTTTGTGATTAACTTTTAACAAATTATAGGTGCTGATATTTTGAAGGTTAATGTAGTATGAGGAGTATTTGTGTAAATATATATTAATACAATCATTACAATCATTATACAACTCTAAAAATAATTTTTTTAAATATAGTTAATAACTATACATTTTGAAAATGATTACAGTTTTTGATTACCAGAATGAGTTCCTCAATATCTATACAGTTATTGATTTGCATCGTGGTATTCTTACCATCGTGTTATAGAGGAGAAACCGAATTAAACAAAGAAGGTATAAATTATAATTTTAGTTTTGATTTTTGTTATAATATATATATATATATATATATAAATTGATTGCAACGATTAAATTGTATATAATTATTCTGGCGATAGACTCATCAAACCAGTTCCTAAATCTTAAAACACAAGATCTTGAAAATGCAATTCAATATGGTACCCAACAAATTAATATGCTTTCTCGTCACGAGGATTCGTTATCGTATGCTGATGTTCATGTAAAAATTGGAAGCCCGTCTCATGGACAACTGATCGATTCTCAGCCTTCCATAGACGGACATTTGGCATCTCGGAATGCTGAAATTGTTATTAAAGCTTCACACTATATAATGAACAAACATTGTTTGGGGTACAGTTAAGCAAACAAATATACCAATAATGCAAATAAATAAAAGAATTACATTTTATGAACAAATTAAACTCTTATCTATTTTAGCACTGGAATTAGTCAAGTGCAATGTGCCAAAGACTTGGCAAAAGTGAAACTAGACCAGACTTCTTTGGGTCAGATGTGTTTGTCAAAGTATTTCAACGAAACCGCGTGCGTCGGGAAAAACTTGAAGTATCGTAGTGCAGACGGTTCTTGTAATAACTTGAAACGTTCCTTTTGGGGAAAGGCAAACACGGCTTATAAACGTTTACTGTTTCCAGTCTACAAAGATGGTAATATTTCCAAATTGTTATTGCAACACACGTCACCCGTAATATATGTATTGCGTGTACAATACATTTTTATTCATATTTAATATACAATAAGATGTATAGGGATCGCCAAATCGAAGCCTGTGTACGAACTCTATCTGGCCCGTAAACAATAAAGTTAAAAAAAAGAAGACGAACCAAATGACTTTTTCATGAATTTTAATTTTACCTCTACTTTTTTTTTTGATAAACATAAGATTGAGATAGTCCCCAAAAAACTTCCAGAGTATTTCTGAAATGGCCTTTCAAAAATATTAATTAGTGATTCTATAAATATATTCTTATCACTCCTATATAGCACACGATGATGTTATCTGCTATATACAATCTGTATACATTCGCGTACATTCACGTGGCTAGAACTTTGTACAATATAATATAATATCTGCCCATATTTACTGTTTGGTATATTGATACCTATGTACATTATGATTTATTATAAATTACAATACAATGTCTTACACACTTTTAATTTAATTGATCGTGTATATATATATATATATATATAGGTTTGAGCTCGATTAAGGAACTGCCCAATTCTAGAGAACTGAGCACTGGGCTTGTGAACGACGAGAACTCGCCCGACAGCGTGAAAACGATCGCGATGGCGTACTGGACGATTTTCATCGGCCACGATCTATCACACACGGCGGTTTCCAGCATGCGTAGGATTTAACACATAACCGTATATTATATTGGATCGTAATTAATGCATGCGTACGTATATGTGAAATCCGTAGTGAAAACCAACAAATCGGTGGACTGTTGTAACGAGAACGGAATGAAACAATCGCCCCGGTACACACACCCGTCGTGCGCGCCCATAATCATACCGAAAGACGATAGATTTTTTTCACCGCTACGCCGCACTTGTATGAACTACGTACGTTCGATGCCAGCGATGCGGACCGATTGTACGTTTGGACCCAGAGAACAAGTAACAGTCATCATATTTTATAGTATCATATTATAGATAAACTCACTTATAATTTTTATATTATTATAATAATAATTACCCAATAGCCAATATGTAGGGGAGGGGGGGTAGTCTGGGCGGAATGGAGGAAACACAAAGTCAACACTACGAAAATGCATAGGTACAGAAAAATCACGAAAATTGTAAAATAAATATAACGGATGAACTTTTTGTCTATTATACATTATTTTTTTTGTTTTGTTTACACGTATCTATGTAAAAAAACCGCGTGCGTTGGGTGATGCGATTTTTTACACGGTTCTGAAGAGTTGAAAACTGACATTGTGAATTCGCCAAAAATCACAGATCTAAAAACTCGTGCTACCTTTTTAATACGTTCATGTTCCGCAGTTGAACCAGGCCACTCACTACTTGGACGGGTCGATGATATACGGCTCGTCGGCTGAGCAAACGTGGTCGTTGAGGAGCAAGTCGCGAGGTCAACTGTTGACGCACAACGGCGGCGACGGCGATAGCGATAGCGACAGTGACGGCGATCCGCTGCGGCCGCAGTACATGCCGCTGGCGGCCAGCGAATCGAACGCATGCCAGCCCAGCGGCGACGGCGCCACCACGTGCTACACGGCAGGTGACATCCGAGCGAACGCGCAGCCCCACCTGACGGCCATGCACACGCTGTGGATGAGGGAACACAACCGGGTGGCCGGGCTGCTGGCCGTCGTTAACCCGCACTGGGACGACGAACGCGCGTTCCAGGAGGCCAGGAAAATCGTGACGGCGTCCATACAGCACGTCACGTACGGCGAGTGGCTGCCGGCGCTGCTCGGCAAAAAGTACACCAAGCGTAATGGGCTGGAACTGTTGCCGAAGGGGTACAGCGACGTGTACGACGAGAACGCAGACCCGACCGTCAGTAACAGCTTCGCCACCGCGATACTGCCGTTCGTCAATTCCATGTTCAACGAGACCCTCAGGTTTGTGTACACCAGATGTCATATTATTAATGTGGTTGTTGCTATTATGAATTTTATGCCATTCTGGTGTATAAGGTACACCTGTTTCGGGGCGATGATTTCGACAATAGTAGACGCCGTGTCACAGGTGTGTGTACTCGCAATAAGCTACAATATTAATACACCGGGCAAAGGCGCAATAGGCTTTTGATTTTTCAAACGGTGGCTTGTACGTTTTTTAATTTCGTAGTCTGGCGTAGAATTGTAATTTCATTTGAACGAATAGTTCGTGTTATTTTTAAGCATTTAAATTTATAGACAAGTAGTTCACTACAGATTTCGAGGAGGACGTTCTGCACTTCAGTCATCCGATTTAAACTTTTAATTTCTCAACGAATGAAAAAAACCTATTACTTTAATATTTGATACTTAATTCAACGTGAAATGAATGGTATAGTTTGTCTAAAAAGAGTAAAACAATTAGATCTTTCCGTGTTTTTTTATTGAAAACACTTGTGTATTAATAGGCAAGTGGGTTCCCTCTTCAAATTAAATTTTATAAAAAATATAACTATTGGAATATCAAATGCTGTGCTATCCGACATCCAATGTACAATATACGCACGATACGGCTTGAAGCTACTTATACATTTTGAGCATGTTTCTGTTTATAGTTTATACTTTGAAAACCGAGTGACAAACAAAAGTCTTTCACTAAAGGAACACTATAATCGACCGTCCGATTTACAGATGAACTACATGGATCACCTCATCAGAGGACTGTCCATGCAAAATACACAAAAAGTCGATATGTTATTCACGCAAACGGTATGTTAACTCGAGACTTTGGACAATTGAGATAATCATAACGCAACGGCTTTGTTTTTTTACACAACTAATGATGATGTCAATGCAGACGTGCATTATATATATTATTTACCATACATGTTTACATTTTTTTAGATTACGAATTACTTATACAGTCATCCGGATAATATGTTTGGGATGGACATTGTCAGCTTGGATATACAACGAAGCCGCGATCACGGTATTCCGAGCTACACGCAATTTAGAAAATATTGTGGACTAAAAGAGATAAAAAATGTACAAGATTTGACCCAAATCATGGTTAAAGGAGTACGTTTTAAAAATGTGAAATAATAAAAAAATTTACTGTACTGATTATTTTATTCCCGTATGTTTTGTTTAGTCAACTAATAGATTGTTGAGGCAGTATAAAACTTGGGACGATATAGATCTATTGATAGGTGCATTGTTTGAGAAACACGAAGACGATGCTATGGTAGGCCCGACAATGAGGTGTATCATAAGAGAACAGTTTATAAGAACTAGAGCAGCAGATAGATATTTTTATGATTTACCAAAAGTATTCAAAAAACGTTAGTATTACTAAATTATTTTTTATGAATGTACCTACTTAATTTTAACTGAATTTTTTTTAATTGTAGATCAACTGGCAGAAATCAGAAAGGTGACCCTTGCCAGAGTCTTTTGTGATAACAGTGATAATGTCACAAAGATGCAGCAACGAGTATTTTTTAAACCTGTATCTGCTGAAGACGATTTGTTACCTTGTGATTCCATATTAATTCCAAAAATCAATCTTAAACATTGGTTAGAAACAGTTGATACAAATAGGAAATAACTTAAGATATCAATGTCTAAAAGGTCATAAACGTTAATGGCTATTATCTGACTTAAGATTGAAACCTATGACCACTGATAACTTGTTATTCTTTTTTATTGTTAGTTTTATTACTAACCGTCTAAATCACTTGCGTCATTGGCCTATGTATAGTGTACACATAGGCTTTTATGATTAACAATTATAAATGATAAACTATACAATTTAAACAACAAATTCCTTTAGAGAATTTAGGCAAATTAGATTTTATTTTTTTTAATAAGTTTAAACTAGACGTTCATAGATTTTATTGCATAGGTATTATTTGATTTTTCATATTGTACTTAATGAAAAAATTAATTTTATGTGGATTGTTATCCAAATTTCCTATTACATCACTGTACCTTATTAATAAATTGTGAATTATTAATAATATCATACCGGCTTAACATTTATTTTTAATAATATAATTATTATCATACTACCTTTTTATTAGTGATTTTGTAAGTAAGAATTAATTACTTTATAAAATATTAAACTGTGCTTGTTTTAAATTGAAATCTTATCAGGTAAAATTATAAAACAATTTTTTATTTTAATTATTTAAGTGTTTTTTAATGTAATATTTATAGTTTATTATTATATTTAATCATAATAGAATATATAGGATTGCATTTTTAAGATTTGGACTACCTATGGTGGTAAACACACCATTTCTATTGTAACAACAGTTACAAATATATGTGAATTCTAACAATATTTGTTATTTAACTTATATTCCTTTTTATATTGAGTTATAAGTTTATAACAAATATTTAAAAAAAATAAGTGTTGAGGCTCAAAAACTTATCAAATATTTAATTATATTATTATTGTTTTTGAAAACAAGGTAATAAATTATATCGGAATTTAAAACATACAAACTAAATATTGTACATGGACTTCATTCCAATTACTAAACGCATTTTTTTGCATATTTCGTCAATTAAAATATGAACAAAGTGAATATTTCTTATTTTTTATACTCAATCGTTTAATTTTAGGTACAGTAAATACTCGTTTAATGCCATTTCATTAATATTATTTTGCTATTATGCAGTAGTAGTTTGAAAGTTTAAAAGTCCTTGTGTTTCGTTTAACACTGCAACAGTTTCAGTATAACATGGTTTTTTAATACATATATAATAATATTATTGTTAAATTTATGTTTGTATTTACATAATATGTTATTTAATTTTGTCTACATTTTTCAAATGATACTATTATCGATTTTATTGGCATGTCTATCAATTATCATACGTTGGTATTGTTTATATTTATTATAGGTAATATCATTGATTATAGATAGTAAATAATGTCATTTTGAAATAAAATTCTTAACACTAATAAAAAGCACATAATTTATTTAAAAATATTAAAATTTGAAACATAAGTATTTGTACATTTGCAGATAGTAAAAATAAGTATATTCTTTATGCATATTAAAGTCTCAAAACTAAGTGAGGATTTAAGTGTATAAAAATATATAAAACTGCATAAAAATATTGTTAAAAAAAAATTATTTAACGCTATAGTAAATGAAATTTATACCAATTATTTAAATAAAAACTATTAATGAATTTACTGAACTTTAGAGTATCGTAGTTAATGAACTAGTGAACCAAAGTTGATAATTTAGCAACATTTTCTGAAAAATAGTCTTTACAAAAATATAATTTGTTCTATTTAAAAAAATTAAGTTTAGTACAACTGCGCGCTTCAAAAATTTTGAAATTGGAGTAAAAAATATTGACAGATTAAAATAAAGAAAAAGTTTTATTTTTGTTTTTTTGAAATTTCATATTATCCATGAATAACATTAAAAAAAAAAAAACACGCGTACAATGACACAAGATACACCCCGTATACCCAAATATGTACCAGGCATACTACATGTTCCAATTACTCAATGTTAATTAAATAATATTATCAAAAGACAACGTGTTTGGTTCGATTTGGCAACGTTGGATTTGAATCCCTTATCGGCGTTTACAACCCGAATTGTAATAATAAAAAAATAAATTAAAACTGTCGTTGAAAATATTATTGTATTTAATATGTTACGACTATCCCCCCCTCTCATTCTGTACAATTTATATTATTATACGGATAAATTATGTTGTCTTGAAGACGTTCGCTGCGGTATCGATAATTGTATCACTTGTAACCGGCTACATTTTACCACTAGCCGAATTACTATTTTCATTTGGTTTATTAAGGCCATTTATTGTCAATGAATTAACTAAAATTTAGTGCAACGCACAAAGTGAGCGATCTATACTATGTACGATCAATGGTAAATATGTATTTCGTATTCGTTTTTCATTTTATTAATTGTTTGACGACACTTTTGCTGTTTGCAACTATACTAGCTATTGGTATACTAGTCTATGGTTTGTAATACAGTTGCCATGTACATACGAGTACATATTATTTTAAACTGTTAATTTGTAAAATAATACATTTTTATTTATTGGCAGATACACATTATAATAAAGTGTTTCACTTAACGTTTTTACCGTTAACGTCGTATTTTCTAGGAATCTAACCTCGAAATTAAACGAGGACTTGCTGTATATATTTTTAATTTTCTCGAGATTTATAAAAAGTAGCAAAACGCCAATTACTATTTCTTTTATCTACTATAGCAAAACTTTTAGTCTTGGCCTAACGTCAGTAAGTGCTACAACATATTATTCTTGTACTACCAGTTTTCCATCATATTTAATTATTATAGCTATTTGATAATAATAAACCATAATGTAACTAATTAATAAGTCATAATTTCGATTATGCATATGAACATTTTGTTATGCATATTATATCTATTTTGTCTTCTTTAACTTCCTTAATAACGACCAAAGTAAATCTATAAACATTTGTTTAGTTATAAACAGAATTTCCATTTTTTATTTTCCCTCCGTTACTAAATTTGCATTCAAAATTCATTACCCAATATAATTTAATACCACGATTTACTAATGTACAGTCTAGTAATAAAACTATTATTTAATTATATTTAGAAAAATGCATTATTTGAAACTGTAGGTGATTAATTAACCTGTTTAATTTTAAACTTTTATACCTATTAAAATATAATTAAGTTTAATTTATTTAACATTTTAATAATACTTTTATTAATGAAAAAAACATTAAGTGTTTACATTAAAATATACTAAAGAAATTTATTTTGACTTTGAGTTTAACAAAATACGAACTATTTACATCATAATTTTTGAATAATTTTAATACATTAATTGTTATGTATGATGTCATAACAGCAATAATAATACATTTTTTGTTTTTATAAATCATTAAAATGTTGAGAAAATGGCCAAATGATAGGTATAACACATAATTAAAGTAGCAGTCTAATTAATTATATACTTAATAGACTTACAAAATATAATTTCACCTATTTAATACATTAGTTGTATTATCATTAGGAACATCAATTAGAAAAACAGTATCATTTTTTTCCAGCTTTTGTCTAATAGTCGTTTCAAATTGCTTACGATGAATTGCAAACTCCATGAGATCCTTGGGTTTTGCATCCAACCAAAATTTGTCAAACTGCCAAAATAAGTAACAATAGAACTCGTTGAAATCTTCATATTCAGGTGCATTGCGCTTATTATAAAAATGAGTTTTGGCTGAACCATCAACGACCAGTCCTAATGCCATACTCGTCAAATTTATTCCAACAATCGCAAAAGCATACCCATGGATTGGATGCATTGAATGTGACAATGCACATCTGGCCAAATGGGTATATTTTGATGCAAAATATACCAAATTATCCAGCCCTAATGTTCCCATGCCTCGAAAATCAGTTTTTGGGTCATCTCCTTGGAATCCAATGTCCTGCCACTGTTTGGTTACCCTATTTTCCAGACGATCATTTGGCATCAGTTCATCCCATAAAAGTAACAATGATTTTTCATGCACATCATTGGTACAATCATATTGAATGGCTGCACTTGTTTTAATTTCTTCTACTAGTTGCATATATGACCATATATTGTTTATACATTGTCCAAGAGCATTGTTAAAACGTTCATACTCACACTGGTCAATACGCTTTACACGTGTGATTGTCGACACGGCATTTGGTATCTGAATGGATCGTCCCAAGTAGAAACTTCGGTCCAATGCACGGGCGTCTAACACAGTGAGCAGACCGCGTATTTGCGGTCTGTTGGAATCGCGCAAAGACTGTTCTACACTCAATGTCCTGCAAGCGCCCACGGGCTTTCCATAACATATGCGTTGCAGTTCACAGAGCTTAGTGGTCTGGCGCAAGAACCATTTGATTACTTTTCTCAAATACCAATAGATATAATTCCGTACTAAGTATAACCACATGACTACGGGCGGATAAAAGTCGTACAATATCGGGTTTTGACTTAGAGTTCGTTATATAATAGCTTTGTGACTGGGTAACTTACCAGTAGAGGATTGTGCATGTCGATTGTCGAGTGAGGCTGGACAGACCGGTCTTCAGCGCACGTGACGTCTCCTCTTGGCTGACAATTGTTTACGACGATTATCACGAAACGTAGAACGTTCAAATTCCGGTACCGGCCATGGGCCGAACACAAAATGTGAAAACTTATAAGTTAAAACGGATGACGACAATCATTACAATGTACAATTAAGCATTAATTATTATTTTAACAATTAATGATATAACAATTACTGGTGTTTGATACCTACAACTATAATACCTATCAGAATAATAATATGAAACGAACACGATATCGTTTTTAGATAACCGACAGTGTCGCCGAATATTAGATCCAAACTTTTATACCCCCAACACTGGTTATGACCGATAAATACCGATAACTATTTTCCCTGCAGAATTGTTGAATCAAAATTTCAGATTAAATAGACGCTATTATTTTAATATTTACGAACGCCGAACTACTGCTGAAATATGCTAGTGCCTAGTCTACATAGTTTAAAATTCGACAACACGAATCGGTTTCATATGGCCCCCGACGGAGTACAGGGATCTCGGGGGGAGGCTTCGGTGATTTTTGCGGTGACTGGCAAAAAAAACATTAGCTCTTGGCACACCTACAATTAATACATTTTCATTGTTAAGCCGGGTTTCCACTGTGTTGCCGTTCCTTGTAGAGTTGAATAATATATATTCAGCTTGTCGTCGGTAACGGCGTGTCACCATCATTTTGTTACCTACGTATTCTTGAAAGAACGGAACACGTCACGACGAACGTGAAACGTGATAATGCATAGTGAACACACGGCCGAGCATGAAAGAACTCTTCTACGCGCTATAAGCGGTACACGTAAGAGCACAAAAAAAAATGGTTAACTGCTAGATAACCACACGGTTCAACCGATCGCAGTTCTAGAATGTTTTTCAAGAAATCACGTTTCGCGGTGAACTGAGAAGGCCCCTTTATTGCGGAAACCCGGATTTACAACGAAAGACCACGCGGCGTTGCAGATAGGCTACTTTGCCTACGCCATTATCTGGTATCTGTCCACTTGTCCGGCAACTATAGTAATATCATATTTCATTAACACAATACGAGTCATTGCAAAAAAAAAAAAAAAAAACACATTAAAAACAGTAAGCAATTTTTATTAAATGAAGGATATTTATTCACATTTTACTTATTCGTATACATACTCGATTTTATTGGGAAAAATGATCGGTAACAATTTTAATATTAATCATTTTTAAAAAAAATAGTCCGCAGTCTAGATTTAATATTCCATCTACTTTATATATTTTTTATAACAATACATAAAGACTATTAGTTATTATCTTTAGTGTAAACATTTTAATAATTGAGTAACTACTCGCCCGTTTAAATTTTGAATTAGATACATCAAAAAGTTCAAAAAAATTATCCACTCAGTAAAAAGGAGGAAGGGGTAGGGAGGGCTCTTTAACTAGTAAAAAAAATTCAAGAATTTGATAATATAGTCTTTGGGTGTATTTAAAAATTTCAAAAATCAAAATTTTAATAAATGATACTGATTAAAGGAAAAAATTTGAGTGAGCATGTATGTGAGCATGTGTTAATATAAATACGATGTATTTAACAATTAACAGAGTTATTTGTACTTAATGTAGACAATTGTTATATACACATATATATATATATATATATATATATATATATATATATGTGTGTGTGTGTGTGTGTGTGTGTGTAATTATACAGTGAAGATAAGATGTATAATTTTGCTAAAAGAATAAACGGGTATTTACTTAAATAATTAAATTGCAATAGTGCAGTGGACGGCTGTGGCACTAAATTGTAATGATTAGTTAACATACTTTAATATGATAGTATTATAGATAGATATATATTTAGGCTTATGCCCAATAGTTAATACCTACATCTTATACTACATAATATTCGTATAATTATATGATATAATATGGCTACTTCAATGACCTTATATATAATATAAAATTATCAATATATTCCACATTCCACTGGGTAAATCCAAATTATATAGTTTATATATTTTAATATAATACATATATCATGTAAGATCCAATTTTTTAACTTGAAATTAACGTTTTTTTTAGTTCAGCTTCCGGCCTCTTATACCGGCCATTCATCCATTCATAAGATCGTATTACAACACACAAGTACAGAAGTACATTTTAATAAGACACCGAGAACTCGGACAATGAACCGCGAACTCGTATTTTACCCGCAGGTGGTTGTCATTCTTGCGCAATCGTGCGACTGCGACAGCGCGATGGAAGTCAAGCGCATACCGTGCGGCGGTGTTAGAAACGCGTGTGTTCCTGCTGTCACCGATAGAATTCGCGGTCGATTCCTCGGGCGCGGCGCAACTAGACAAAATCGCAGGACTCTCCTATTACAATTTAGGGTTGGCGGCGTGCGACCGACGACGCAGAACCGTCCTCAGGATTTGCAAGGGCATTAAAAATAATTTTTGAAACTAATTTTCTTATTTTTTTTCAAACGCGAGGCCCTAAATCCAAGCAAAAAGTGTGAGGCCCAGGGTCTGAGTCCTGACTGCACTGCGACGACGACATGGTTGCAGAAATGGCATTCAATCTTTTCACGATGCCGAATTTCCAATAATTTGGATCCCACATGCAGTGGACGGTTGAAAATAATCGACCCCACTACGCTGAAGTCTATCATTGTGACTGGGGTATAAAAATGCGAAGGCTGCAAGATGAATAGTGTGGATGCATTAGTGTTTTGAAGAAACTTAATAGAAAATTGTTGGAAGACGCAAAGTCGATTGGGTTTTTATTTGATATTTATTATGTCGTATTTACTCATATGGGCTATACCAATGTACTTTATATTTTAAGTGCGTGTACTACAGTATAATGTGTATATAGATACATATCTGATATTTCATTTCTACCAATAGAATGTTATCTGTACGGCTATTATACTCATACACCTATATACAATATACTGCTCAACTGCTGTATGAAGTATAATATGTGTATATGGAATTATTTAACTTTAATATTTATATCTATGTATAATTGTTGTATTATGGTGTACTTTACAATTTTCTTTTGTAATCTTTTTTGTTTAATATTATATTATATTAGCTTCTATTAGGGTGATCATATTTGGTTAGGTTAATTGAGTTTCAAATTTCAGTAATACTCAATGTAAGAATGTTAAGACAGTACATTTTTTTTACCTAACCTATAAGTAATAATAGTTTAATAATACAGAGATAATGCAATTAAAACTGGACAAAAAAAGTCCTGTTATTAATTCTGTAAAAATTAAAGAGAACATAAGGTCAGTTATCCATACATCCTATATTATATTACTGATTTTTGGCAATTGTCATTGTAAATTATAATAAATAGTATCATACTGTTGTTTGTTAACAATTAGACAACATTATCAAATATTTTATTATTAAATGATAGGTATATAGAATTCTTTGGCTTTTGTAGTCAATTTAAATACCTATATGTGTATATTTTGATATTACATATTTAATTAACTATTAAAATAATTGTGAATTAACTTCTATGATGTCAATGTAATGATATGGTACATATTAACTGAAAACAAATAGTACTGTATTACTTTTCTAAAGTAATCTTCTACACAATTACAATAAAAATAAAAAAAACATAAGGATGAGCTTGATTGTTAAATCACTCTGTATATAATGAATGTTTAGTTAGAAGCTAAGCAAGTATCCTTTATTTAAATAATATTGTAACTATAAAAACAATTTTTATTTTTTTTTTATGTATTTTAAGAATTAATAGATAAAATTAATAAATTTGCTATGAAATCATGTTATGTATTAGATTTGTAGAAGGGGTGGAACAAAGGTTCTGAGTAATACTTATTTAATACATATTTTATATGTGGATAATGCAACCGAAATTTTGTTATCTTACTGGCAAAAAAATTTTGTGACACCATTGAGCAAGTATTTTAAAACAAAGAAAAACATAATTTTATGAATTATGGCACAATTTTGACACTGTAATACAAGGTTGCAAAAATAATCAGTTAACAATATAATCAATAGTGAACCAATGATAACTAATTTAAGAGACTTAACATGATTTAGTGTCCTATGAATCATTAAATAAACTAATAAATATTTTAAGTAACTGATATAAGTAAAATTGCTAAAATAATATAATTGACATAATAAAAGAGCCCTTATTTGTCATTAAAACAAACATTGTTAGCTTAAACATTTAAAATACAAGTATTTTTAAATTTGTTTATTTCGTAACTTCTAAACACTAAATGGAATAGGTAGTACTAGAATAATATAAAACAATTTTCTTTAAGATTTTTTCAATGAAATTTCTAAAACCATCAATACTAATAATAATTAAAGCTAATAACACCTGCAGTTGAAGCTCATGAGATTAAATTAAAATAAAAACTACTATTTGTTATAAAAACTAGAAATTAAAATTTAATGTTTTGATTTTTATATTCTATTAATAACCATCTAGATAAATGGCTTAATGTGTAGGTAAAGTTTGAAATCAAAAACAATAGATTATAAAACAACAGTCTTAAAATAAATATAATTAATTTTCAAAAATAGAATAAGTATAATGAATTTAATAATTAATAAAATAAAATTTAAGGCAATGTTTTGTACATTTTAATATAAATATCAAATAAAATAAATTTATGATTTTTTAAAAATATTTGTTGATACGGTTGCAATTGATTTTTTTAACAGAATATTATTGAATAACATGATAAAGTGGTTTATCAAATTATATTAAGAGGATATGTTTTAAATGTTAATGTGGTGTTTGAAAGTTAATGTTTGTATCATTAACAAACATTATTAACTAAACTAAAAAAAAAAAAACGTTAAAATTTAAAATCGGGAGATAATTATGTGTACAGAAGGGAATGGAGGAAGATATATTAAAATAATTAGATCCATTGTTTAAAGTGATTTCTCAGAAGCCATGAAGTTCAATGCATTTGGATGCACCTTCAAATAGACAAATAGTGTGATGAGAGCAAATATAACGATCAGAGTGGGTAATACGACCGAGACGACATTTTTTTTGTTTTCCAAGAATTCCTTCTTTCTCTCTTTCTTCTGTTTGCTGGTCTCTTTTGGTTTGTTGTTACGCGAGTTCCTCATTTTTGTTTCGAGACACTGCAACAAAATAAATGAATAATTACTAAACAAATATTAATACATTACTGTGTAAGCTGTAAAGGCAAGTTGGTAAACAAGGCTGTAATTTTTTTTTTTAACCTAAACACCATATTGTGCAAACACCATTGTGCAAACACCATATCATTATATAAAATTTAAATATAGTACAATTAATATTATTTATGCATTTTGAGCGACAGATATTGGAGATCATGTGTAAATAACTTACGTTAAAACGTCAGCAGTTCAGTGAAAATTAAATTCCTGTTTGGATGACGACAGATGAGACAGAATTTGCACAACAGTCGGTCGTTTACTGTTACTATTTTTTTTATAGTTAATTTGCCACGAAAACAAAAAGTAGTCTTACACCACCAATAGAACGGCACTACACGTATTGCAACTTGTATTGAAGTATTTGTTTACGTCAACCTCATCGACACTCGATGATAACAAATGCAAATCATCATCATTGAGTGTGTGTAGCGACAATCATCGCTATACAATTTAGTGTACAAACACTTTGGAGTTGCTAGCACAGTGTTGCCAGATTCGGGTATTAGGAGCTTGTGGTACGAACACCAGGACTGGTACACGTATTATGTTATATTGGTAACATAAGTACACAACAGACCGCTCGACGCACTATATAGTATACGTCATGTACGAATTTAGGATTACTAAACTACAATATTTTAATTTGCAGTTGTCCGTACCCGTGTGGGCGTGTTGTCTGTATGTCCGTCTGAAAATGTATAATATAGATATGGTTAACAGTGACAAAATTTGGTCATCGTGATAGTGGTGACAGCTACTTTAAAGTCACAGCGACTTTTAATGGTGACAGGTCACCATATGTTTTGCATAATATAAATTTAAATTACTCTGTAACCAATAACCAATTTAGTAATGCACGTAAAATCTTATCACTGTTACTTTGTCAGTCTAGGGATTGGAAGACCCGGTCATTTCCGTGATTCGGATCATTTGAATCAGTTCAGTAAATACTAAAGATTTGTTCGTCTTGATCCGAATCTTGAAAAACTCAATTAGATATTTGGATCCTCATAATATCCTATTGACCCTAGTCATGTGTTATTGTGTTTTCTGTACTCGGATGTCGGAATTGTAAATTGCTGAGAAAAATTTTGCATCCCTAGCTATAGGTCTTGTAATACCGAAATATAAGAACAAGAACTCAATTCTAGTACAAATGAAATGTATTAATTTATCAAGTTTCAATAAGTTCTTCTATTTTAATAATAAATCAAACAGTTCAACATAATATAGAAAATATACTTTATAAGTGCATAACAGTCACCAAGGTCACCAGCGCCGCCAACTATAGTATCTCGTATATCACTGCTCATAGTCACTGTAGTGGTAACCAGGTAAGAGTTACCAAAGTCGCTGGTCACCATTATTTTGTGGCGATTGTCGCAGTGACTAACAGCGACACTGTTGTTGCGGTCACAAAGTAACGGCGATGTGATTTTAAGCTCATCACTAGTATAATATATATATATATATATATATATATTAATGTCCATATTATAACACAGTGGTAATATTATATTATTAACTCTATGGTGTGGTAGTTATAAGGTATTAGGTTTATAGGTGAAATCTTAGACATGCTATATACATGTTTATGATCGATAAGTGAAGTTGATAATTCAAATATTTTTTACTGATATCACTGTTATGATATTAAAAAGTGTTATCATGATATAATCGTGATTTGTGATAATTTTAAGTAACTATTAACTTTAATATTCTTTAACTTCTACTTGGTACTTTTTTCATTCTCGTGTCCTTTGCTTAGAAAGCTAAGTACTCCATACTCCATAGATATAGTATATTAGTATGTTTATCCGTAGAAAATAATTTAATATCTTGTTTTTCGAAGACGTTGGACTGGAAGACCGGCTGTCGACGAGTTTACAGCACAATCATATAGACCAACAAATAGGTAAACACTATATTAGTTCAGCAGTTTCTAGAGTGTGCATTGCTTTTATTTATATATTTCATACATAACATTTTAGAGTAATTACAATAATACATTGTGTACGATTCCAGGATGATATATGAACCAAAAATAAGCTGACACAAATAGGAACACAATATGGCTTTTTTCATGCATTTGAGCCGTGAAGAATATTCAGAATTTGTTTGTGGTTGTGGAGCTGCTATTATTAATGTGGGCATTACCTTCCCAATTAATAAAATAATATTTAGACAGGTAATTATTTTTTTAAAAAAATTATATTATTTAGCTTTTTGAATATATTATTTAAACTAGATTTACAATTGTAAATTTATAATTTCCAAGTAGATGGTGTTGTAGTTTATTATTAATATCAACTAATTTAAAATTAATTGTTTTTTAAATTTATTAATTCATTTTTTATTTCACCCATTTAATAATATAAACATTTGGGAGCTATAAACAACATTATATAATAAATTATTATTTATTATTTCTGATAATTGCAGTTTTGGGACCTTGAAATACCAAAAAAATAATATGATTTGCATCTAAATAGCTACTAACAATTTACATATATATGGTAATTAAGAAAAATGCTAAGATCAAGATTCTAAAATACCTAGGTATACAGTTTTATTCAAAAAATAATTATTATATAATATAAAAATAAAATATATGCTATAAGTCCCTTTTAGTTACTATGATTAGTTTTAATCAATATTTTATACTTACAATACAAAAAAAAATATAGTTTGAGAGGCCTTAATATTATTTATAATTATTAATTACCTATTTTCTATAGTGCCAATAACACAATTTGACTCATGTGTGTTGTGCCTTTTAGCCGATAATTTATGTTATAATTTTTTTGCTATGATTTTCCTGTATATTTTTTGCATGATGGTGGTTGCTCCAATAATATATATTTTCTTGTATATAGTTTTGATATTATTATTTTTATTTTTAATAAAATTCCTTAATATTATGAAATTTTTTATTAATCAAGCATGCTATTGATGATTATTTAATAAACAGTGAAACTTGTTTACTACCACAATTTTCTAAACCTTCAGACACTAGTAGCTACAAGTAAGCGGCACACCGCATCTGGTGTCATATCTATTGTCACAAATAAGGAAAGTTAGTCCCCCAATTTAATAGTTAGTATTTATTACCTAGTATTAAGCATATATTATTTTTAGAAAATGTAATGAGGGGGCTTTAGTCCCCCTAAAAAATTTGATATTTACTCCCAAGGCCATAATTCTAAAAGCAATACCATACATTTGAAACTATTAAACTTGACAAGTTTCACTTTATTTGAAGTTTTTTTAATGGTTTACTTTTATCAAAACATTGTATTATATTATAATACAATTTTGGATATTTTACCGATGTTTGACCTCAAACAAAAAATTATGTTAAAATGTATACATTTTTTATTACTATTTATTTTTTTATTATAAATTATTTAAACATATATAATATGTCTTAAAGTATGATAATTTCAAAATATTAAGTAAATAATGATATAGTTTTAATTATTTTGTTTATTTGCTGTACATTTTTATATCTAATATTAATATTATACTGTGTATCCACGGAAACGGGAAATTCTATAACTCTTTACCTTTTGTATATTATTGAATTTGAATTGCAGAACATAAACTAATGGGGTGTCAATCTTTCTGACTTACAATATTTTTAACTTATGAAAAATAATTTAAGTTTTTTTAAGTAAGAACTCCCATTTTTAATCAAATTCATTTGGAATTTGTTAATTTTTTAGGGTCATTTTGTTGCTTGAACTTGTATTCTAAACTCAAAATTAATTGATGAGTACACCAAAATAATACCCCCTCCTAAATTGTATAGGTATGAGAATTCAATAAATATAAAATTAATAATTATTTAGTCTAATCTTTGTTTTTATTACATATTTTTTAACTAACATTAAAGTTTGCACAAAACTAAATAAATATTATAATTGTCACATTATCACATTGGTAGAATATTCAATTTTATGTAGTGTATGTGTTATGTTGCATTTTCGTATATTAATGATTTTTTTTCTCTTTAATTTCATATTTTATTCATGTTATATAAAATGATTATTTTTAGAATTGTACTGTGGCAATGATCATCAGCACACTCATCTACAGAAAGCATAAAAGACAAACTAATACATACCTAAATTTATTATAGTTATTAAATCATACCTAATGTGTTTGTTTTTTTCCCTTGCAATGTTAATGTCCAAAAGAGCATGTCGTTTAATTATTATTTTTACTTTAAAGATTTTATTTTAATGTCATTATTTTTTATTTTGCTTACTTAATTTGCACTAATTATTCAATAAAAACTAATTTTATGTATAGTTAATTTGTTATTATAATATACTATTTATAGTTAAATAAACCAAATTAAATATTTCCTATACCTAATCTAATATATTTTGTTTAATCTTATTAGGTATACATTTTTGTAGCAACTTACATGATATGTACAATTTAAAAAACTATACCTACCTATTTATTAATATTGTTTTTATTATAAACTAAATTTATATTTTCTTCTACAATGATAATGTTTAAGCTTTTAGTACATTTTTAGCTGTAGATTAATGGAGTTTCCAATAAAAAATCATATTTGCATAAAAAACCAGCTACCAAAAATCTCAAAATCATAAAACTGTTTCTCGATAGATTGGTATATTTTCTGTTGAATACAATTATTTTTTTTTATTATTCTTCTAATAATCAGCAAATGTTAGGCAATTTTAAATCTGATTGTTCTGTGTATAGCTAACATACTAATGAAATATGTTTGTTCAGTAAAAACTGTCTAAGTAGAAATGGTTTGAGGCTTAAACCTTTTACTATTTTTCAGCAAATAATCTGTATTTTTTATATGGATATACAGTAGAACCTTGATTATTTGAACGTCTATAAGTCAAATTTTCGATAACTTGAATGAATGTTTTGGTCCTTGCACCTATGCATGTACATACAATTTTTTCTATAGCTCGATTTTTTTTTTTGTCCCCATTCAATTCAAGTTATTGAGATTTCACTATATTTCTTTATAATTTAATTTTAAAAAGTCAATATTGTATTTTGTTTTCACAGTAACACGTTTCTGTTTTTTAGTTTTACAATTTTATAAAACCTAAATTTTGAAAATATTTTGACTTAAAAGTTTTGCTCTTAATTTGAGTTTGAATGAACAGTTTTTACTATATTTTTTTTTTTTACAATTGTAATATATAAATAGATAGTATATGTTATGCATACATGTAAATTATTTACATTTATACGTTTGAATTAAATTTATTTTAGATGTTACATGGAGTAGGCCTAAGGAATGCAGCTTCTCAACTTATGAATGAGGGGTTTTCTACTCTTTATCGAGGGATTTATCCTCCATTATTTCAGAAGACAATTTCTACATCATTAATGTTTGGCACATATGATGCAATCCAAAAACCACTTTTGGAATCTAATTTAAACTCCAGATTAGCTAAAGTCATTGCAGCATTGGTGGCTGGTACAGCAGAAGCTACTTTAACACCATTTGAACGTGTACAAACATTACTTCAAAACAACCACTATAATAAAAATTTTATAAATATGCGACATGCAATAAAAGTTATTGCTACTGATTATTCAGTATCTGAATTTTACCGTGGTCTTACACCGATTTTGTTACGTAATGGACCCTCTAATATTTCCTTTTTTTTATTACGTGAAGCTGCCAACTCTTATATTGTGATACCCCCTACTGCATGGACAGGTTATAAACTATTTAAAGAGTTTTTGACTGGGGCTTTTATTGGTGCTTTAAACAGTGCTCTATTTTATCCATGTAATGTACTCAAAGTGCACATGCAAAGCGATTTGGGTGGCCCATTTAAAAGTATTAAAGAAGCAGCAATCGAAATTTATCAAGAACGTGGAAATAGGGTATCATATTTTTATCGAGGAGTACACATGAATTATACAAGGTCATTTATTAGTTGGGGCGTTGTTAATGTCGCTTATGAAAATTTAAAGAATTTTCTGAAAAATAATTAAATACCATGTAATATTAGATTATTATTTTTGCTTCTCCAAAATGTTTGATTCACTTAATTTATTTAATTTATGTATTTTATTGTTCAATATTTATTACACTAACTTGCTTAATAAATACTGTTATTATAGTTACAACCTGAGTAATTATTTTTATTATTATAATAACAGACCATTTGAATAGGTTCATCAACTCAAGAATGTTGTTTTAATTTAAATTGAGTCTATAGAGAGACTGGATTAACAAAGCGTGAGGTTTCATCAAAGATAAATTTGCAGACTAGAAATACTTTTATTTTTAATTAGTGTTTTGGGTTGTACACTTATAGCCATTGTACTAATAACTTCAACAGAAAAAAAAAATATTTAACACAATATGTTGCCAAGATGACGGTATAATAATTCAATATTTTTTTTAGTTGTTATAAATATATATAAATATACGTAAGTATATCTATTTAAATTAATTTAAAATCAAGAGTACAATTCTAGATATTAAGCCATTGATTAACCAGCTGACCAGTGTACGAAAGCTGTGCATGTTGTGTTCCAATTCATGTACTGTAAAAATGGATTACTTTGGGCAGTTTTGAACTTTGATGTTACATATATCTTAGTAAATAATCATTATATGGGGCCAATATTCATATAGAAAGTTGTCTCTTAATCTATGCTTTAATTTAAGCTTATATATTTTATTTCTAATTCAATATTTTTTTTTTTTGTGGCTTCCCCAAGTTACCATTAAAAGGGTATATCTTGGGACAGCTATTTAATTTTAGAAAAACTCATTTTGAGCCTTTTGTGGCTATCTTGAGACAAAATACATAAGGCAAAATGTTGGTATTACAACAATTTACATAGGAATGTGTCATTAAAATAGTATATCAGTTATAATTAAGTAAAAATACTAAATATAAAATATAAAAAATAAATATTATATCCATTGTAAAAAGCTGAAATATGGTGTTTTGCCTAAGTATTGTAGGCACCTCGTATTTTGACGAACATTTGTCGTGTAGGTACTTAAAACTTAACACTATAGTTAGGTACATACCTAATCAATTAAAGTTGCATATTTTACAAAATGTGCAATAATCACTATAAACATGACTAAATGTACAAAATTATTATATTGCACACATTTAATAATTAAATTTATTTAAATTTATTAAGATATCTCTGGTTAGACCAAAATTGTTAAAACAGCACACTGATTTGTGTGTGCTAATATCACTGGAAGACAGTTTAACCGTGACACTGAGGTAGGTATTTCAAAAATAAAAATTAAGAAAGTATAGAAATTAGTATTTATTTTATTCATTAATTTTAGTTATATAGTTTATGATGTCTTAGGTGTATAGTTTATATGGTTTACAGTCAAAGACTTGATTTAAGAGAGCAATGACATTAAAAAATACTTTTCTGGATCTTCTGGTAAATTTTGACGGTTTTCTAATATTTTTCAGCAATGAAGATCCAAAATTTGATGTCGGTATTTTCGAATTTTCTTTTTACGTAATTGTTGCTCTTCTGTTTTGGTGTTGTTTATAATTTCTTATAATGTGATATTTTTCTTAATTGTTAAACTCACTCTTCGAATTTTTCTTCCTGTTCTTCAGATGCTTCATTGTCACTAGGTTCTACGAATGAAATAAAAATACAATATTTTGTATCATTTATATATATTATTAAATTAAATATATATATTGTTATCATTTATAAAAATTACAACGTATGTTAAAAAAAAAATTTAGTTACTAAAATAATATTAAACTCAATTTTGTTTTTTTTTTTACATAATATTTTATATTTTTGAGTGAATGTAATAAAAATTTATTAGAAACTTTGTATTAATTTTTACACTTTTAAATTCATAAAAGATGCTGAACCACCTACAAGCACCTCCTAGTTGCGTCTATGCATGGTACCTTCATAGACAACTATAAGTGTACAGCAGTTGGGGAATCGTAAGTTCCTACCCGAGAGTAACAGGTAAAAATTTACATATGTTAATTCCTATAAATGTGATATGTAAATTCCTACTTGAATATAAAACTGAGATGTGTAAGTTCCTATATAGCAGAAAAAAATAGGTATGTTAGTTAAAGTTAGTTCAAGACGTCATGAGTTTGTTTACAGTTTGATTATTATGATATTTAAAAAAAAAATTTTTACAATTTTAAATTTATAAAATGTATTATGATATTTTTATAATATTTTTTAAGACAACATCAATTTGATTATATATATTTACCGCTTAGGAGAGACTTACATTCATCACTTTTCCACTACGTAGGAATTGTAACATATTATATATTATTTTTTACTTGTTAGGTCTCGTGTAGAAACTTACATTCGCCCCAGAAGACTGGTACCCACATGCCCATTTTTTTTGTGTCTGTGTACACGATAAGTAGTTGAAATAATTCTACGATTTTCAACTTAAATAACTTTTATGGTGCAAAAGTGAATCTAGTTGATACAATTCCCGATAGTTTTCAAAAAAGTTGGGAAAAATAAAAAAAAAAATTAAGGAAATTTTACGCAAAACCAGCTTTTGACAAAATTGATTTTGTTTATGATGCGACACAAAAAATTATAACTGTAAATACATTAACGTTTTACCGAGTGTTTATATTGGCATTTTTTTACACTATACAATTATATTATATCAACATACATATTGTATAATCAATATATTTTGACCTATTTTGAGCTATTTATAGGCGTAAGAAATTTTCTAAAAAAGATGAATAATAATTGAGTACAAGGAACTCAATTAATATTGGAACCCCACATGATAATTGCAACATGTTCATATCACAATATTATTAATTATTAAAAAATAAATAGGTCATAGTCATTTTGTTTTTACAAGCGTACCTATATAAGTTTAAATTTGAAAAAAATTCTTCAAAATTAATTATTTTATCGTAAATATGTTAATTATTTCTCTGTGCCGTATAATGATAAAATAATGTAGGAAATAATAGTTATAATAATATGTGTAATACATGTAGGTAATAGGCATACAGTAAACATACGTTACATGAACTGCAATTATGATTTTAAAAGTGGTAAGATGTCGTGGAAAAGTGAACTGTATAATAATATGATTTTGGCAGAAGTATTTTCAGTATTTATTTTCAACATGCAGCTGATATCTAAAACACAATTTTGATTTTTTTTTTTAATATTATTTTGTACAAACTTCTTGACCATATTGACGTTTGCACGTTACACATAATACAAATTTACAATCCTTATACAGTTTATGTACCTATTTATCCTTGCCGTATCCGTCGGAGTTGTTATGTGTTATTTTATGATTTATTTTGAACTTTTCCTAGCGTTTAGTGTTTGATGGTTTAAATATTTCTTTAAACATAATAAAATACACGTGTAGCGTTTTTACGGCAGGTCGAAAGTCAATATCTACTCAATACAGTATGATCCATTTAAAGTAAGACACTCAATATTTCAAAAAGTATTTACGTTTTTGATAATATTTTTATTTTAAGGTATCAAGTCGTTACAAAACATTTTTTCAAAAAAATATTTTTTTAAAATATTTTTTAACTTTATTATTTTTTAAGTTTTTTACTTTTTTGAATTACAATATACAATTTTAATTTTATAATCCAAAGCAGAATATTTTTCTTAACATTTGATACTTAAAAATCGAATTTTGAACGAGTTGTATTTGAAGTTTAGATGAGCAGAGTAGTGGACCAACATTTTACGGGGTACCTGTTACCAACCCACAATATTCATCTAAACTCCAAATACTTACTGTATAATTGTTATACTATATTACTTACCTATATAACTCATGAACTACTCGTCCAAAATTCGATGTTTATGTATCAAAATACTCAGAAAAATATTCTGATTTGGACTATAAAATAAAAATTGTATATTGTAATTCAAAAAAGTAAAAAACATAAAAAATAATAAGGTTAAAAAAAATTTAAAAATATTGTTTTGTAACGACTTCATACCATGTAACAAAAATATTTCTAAAAACGTAAATACTTTTTGAAATAATGAGTGTCTCACGTTAAATGGATGACTGTATAAACGAGTTTTCTGTTGAAAATACATATTTGAAAGATGTTATTAGTCGTCAAATCTGTAAAAATTGATTTATACGCTCGACAATATGAAAAAATAGAAACAATACATTTTTGTGAAAATTAAATATATATTTTTTTTATTTTAACAATAAAAAAAAATTAGAAAATACAGTTTAATACTAAGTTTTATACATTTTATAATAAATGTATTTAAATAACAAAATAACAAAATCAAACAAACAGTTCAAAAAAAAAAAAAAACAAAATTTGTAATATAAAAAAAGTAAAAATTATTAAACAAAAGAAAAAAATATATCGGATTGGAGACTTAATAAATTATGGGAGGAGGATACGAAATGCGAAGTAGATGTAGATATGCGTTATAAGGCATTGGTCACCTTTGCAACGTTTTCACGGTCAGTTTCACGGTTGACCAGGTGGAGAGTGCGTTTGTTCGGACGCTTGTCAACGACCTTAACGGTCGACGGGTCGACAGCAATGAGCGGCGGCGTCTAGTGCGCGATGTCGCGTACGCTGCCGGAAATGACGACTCTGAAGTAGGGCTTACGATTTCCTACGGGTATTTGAAATACACGGGTACACGGGTAGACGTGTATTTAAGTACACGTGTATTTAACCGTGTATTTAATATTACACGTGTATTTAGTATTACACGTGTATTTAATATTTCACGTGTATTTAATATAACACGTGTATTTAATATAACACGTGTATTTAATATTACACGTGTATTTAATATAACACGTGTTTTTAATGATCTATAATAATTTATAATGTATAACAATTTATAAATGTTAATAAATTTAGGATAAAAAAAAAAAATTTAACAGTAGTACACAGGCGTACACTATAATATACACTATATAGTTAGTTTGATGGTCAAGGACGTCGTTGCAGATTATATTTATATTATATTATGCTCTGTGTGTGCTTTGTCTGCTAAGTCATACCACAGAATAGTTTTATCATTGAATACATTTATATTAAATACAAGTGTAATATTAAACAGGGTTTGAAACCGATTTTCGTTAACGATTTTGAATATCGGTTTAAACCGTTAAAAACCGAAACCGAAATTGGAAAAAATCAAAACCGGTATCCAAAACCGAAACCGAAATCGGAAAAAATCAAAACCGGTATCCGAAACCGAAACCTGAAAAATTTTTTTCGGTTTCAAGCCCTTAAATACACGTGTTATATTAAATACACGTGTAATATTAAATACACGTGTTATATTAAAAACACGTGTAATATTAAATACACGTGTTATATTAAATACACGTGTAGTATTAAATACACGTGTAACATTAAATACACGGATCAATACACGGGTTTCATAATTACACGTGTACCCGTGTATTTAAGTACACGTGAAATCGTAAGCCCTACTCTGAAGACGGACGGCGAAGACCAATAGAGACGCGGAGTGAAACGAAATTTGGAGCCTTTGGAATCGGCAGCCACTGGACGATCAGTCCATACGGGATTGTGGCGAGAGCCAAGGGACCGCGGCACAGCGATGGCGTACTGCGGTCCCGAACTCTTTGTAATTTTCGCCCTGGCGTTGTCCTTACGGTCGCGTTTTTGTCCAATGACCGCCACCGGAGTCGCGTGCCGTCGGAATATGCAGAACGACGTTTGAGTTGCCGCTGGTCCGGCGCACGCTGACGTCCGTGTTCCTAGCTTATCCCGCTGTAGCACTCATTCCGTGTTTAAGTGGTCTCCGCCGATGCCGTCGTTACCTGTCGAGGCGGAATCGTTGCCCGCGCCCCGGTACCACTAACGAGCGGTCTGTGTTTGAGTGAGACAATATAAAAGATAAAATTGTAAAGATTAAAATAAAAATATTATATAACGTATCCTCTATTGTATTTTCAAATATCAATTTACTTGAACATTGGAAACAAGAATTTGTATTAGAGTGTTAGTGAGTTTATATCAAATATGGATCTTAAAATTGAATATATCTTTAATACAAAACGAAATAAACGATGCATTTCAATTGAAAATTATATTTTTAGTGAATCTAACCACTTAAAAAACGGGTCTTTTCGTTTTCGGCGTACTTACAGAAAATGTACTGACAGTGTTTTAGTGAATTCTACCATCAACAAAATACTATCTTTTTAAAATAACAATATACATAATCACGAACCACCAACTACTGATTATAATTTAGCTGTTCAGTGTGTTAGAACTGCCGTCAAAAGAAAAGAAGACTTACACGCAAGACCTAATAAGAAAAATAAGAAAATACGTAAGGAAATTTAAGACACTAATCTCGTTTTTAAGGAGGTAATAGTTCATAATAACATTAAATTATTGAGAGAATTGGCTTATGGGATTCATAAAAAACATTTTCTCAAAATTCCCACAACTACTAATGAAGCGTTTCACCAATCATTTGAAACCCAAGTCGATATTAAAACAAATAATGAACAATTTTGTTTCGTCAATCAAGAAAAATAAATTATTTTGTTTACATGTACTAAAAATTTAAAATATCTTTGTGAATCTGAAAACGTTTTTGGCGATGGAACATTTAGTTACGCTCCTAATTACTTTTATATACAATACACATCTTCATTATACATAAATAATAACTGTTTCACAGGGCTGTAAATACTTATACATCTCCACTGATTAGTCTTACTTTAGGCCCACCACTAGCCGGCTGGGGAGCCAGAATAGTGGGAGGTCGGCTTGCCGGCCGGGTTGACCAACCGACGTCAACTCAAAACCTAGTCGGTGCCACGGGGAGTCCCACCGTACGCCGGCCCGGCTCGCCGTGCCGGATGCGGTGCCCCTCAGGTTGAGGAGCCTACCTCGGCTGAAATGTGGTGGTTGTGGGACCAGCGCTAGATAGTAAACAAAACCACTGTACTTAGTGGGAGGCACTTGACCGAGTCGTTCCGGGCCCTCGGGCCCGGTGCCGGTGTTCCACAGAAGACTCTGGACCGATGACGGCTCGCCGGCGTCGTTTCAGTTCCACCGTCGACCGTAAGTAGCGCTCAGCGCTAAGGCGCGGACAACCGGAGGTAGGTGCAAGCCACCAAAACCTGGAGACTCGTGATTAGTCTTACAAGTATCAACAGGCGCTGATAGTAGAATAGTGTTATATTTAAAAATTTTCTTATAAATTCAGTTCATTGTTCTTTGAAATAAAAAATGTTAAAACTTGTAAATTAATAAGGATTAAATCTTAAATGTCTTTATCAATTAAAATCTTATGTAGATTATTTTTTTGTGTAAGCTGGAATAAAAGTCATAAGAATAACATCTATTAACATTGTATTAAAAAAATATTACATTATACGGTCTGTTTATGGAAAAATTAGTTCAATCTACAGTATTACTAATAGCAATAAAAATATAAAAACCTAATAGAATAGAGTATCCTTAGAAATATAGGCAAATAGTCTAATATCCACTTAAAACTGTTTTTAAAATGCAAAGATTTATTATTGAATACAAATTGAACACATTTATTACAATATTTAAACACAAGGCAACATTTACCATATAACAGAGCGACTATTCCTGTTTTTTATTACTGTGTAATGAAAAGTCTTCCACATAAACACAGGTACATTATTTTTTAATAATAACTTTAGATATTAGATCTATAAAAATTAACGATCTAAGATTAGTTTTCTGATTCAATTATTTAAATCAAAAAAAGGAATATGTAGTTCCTATGGAATAAAATAGTAAGATATAGATAATTATATTATGGTCTTAAGCTAGTGTCAATTACCCAACAATCTATTGACCAAAATTTTTATTACATTTAGGTAAGACAGGTATGTAGTAGTTTAATAATTATTAAATTAAGTAACACATTATATCAAATTTTCATAATTGTATTTTTATTACATTATAAAAAAAACATTCAACTTTTAAGTTTAACCCTAGTTACATTAAGCAATTATTTATTAGTTATACACACACATTTAATTTAAATGCATACTAATAATACATTGTCAGTATAAAATATAAAAACTATTTTTAAAGTATAAAATAATTAACTGCTCTATAAAAAGTAAAAACATTAAAATAAAATAAAATTTATTTAATATTATTATTTTGTACTATGAAATACATCTAAGCATATTATTTAGTATAATTAACTTGTAGGTCTAATGTTACATAATATACTAATTAGAGTAAAAATAAAAAAAAAACTGATAATTTAGACATTTGTGTTTGTAACCTTACTGGGGTTAATGAACTATGTTGTTGTTTTTTTATAAATATAATAGACGGCGATAATAATAATATATTATACGGCATGTGGTCCTGGTCATGGAGGTCACCAGGGTCTTGGTCCACAACCTTTTTTGTATATAATACCGTTCTTTACGATAACAAATTCCCGTTTCATCATATCTTTAAAATATTCTGATACAGAAGACTTACAAAACTTCCAGACTTTGCCAGCACCTTTACCAAGAGTCACCAATACTTTCTTACTCTTTGAAACAGGCTTTTTGGCCGGTTTTGCTTCAAACGTAACGAACATATTTCTTATTCACCTGTAATTCAAAATAAACTTAATATAATTCCTTAGTTTTTTACATTTTTTGAAAATCCTCAAAAATATTCAAATATGTATTAAAATTCACTAAAATATACATTAAAAAGTTCAGAAATATGTATTTATAAGCACTAACATTTTTAAATAATAAGATATATTAATTTTTTTAGGATATTTTTGTTTCACAAACTTTACAGATCAAAGCTTTTTTGTCGGTTGAAATAATATCTGTAACAAATTTCGATACAAAATGTTGCAAATGGCCTGCAACCGTTTGCTTTTCTTTTAATATTGTTTAAGAATTAAGGTGATATGTGAAAAATTTTGTTTATCGTATACTACGATAAACGTAATAAAAAAACACGGAATCGAATGAGCGAGTGTATGACTCAGGAAGCGTTGAGCACAAGAAAACTCAAAAATCGTACAATATACCAGCAGGCAACAGATAACAATATTATGGTGTATTGGTGTGGGTATTACTATTGTTCTATGGTATTACGAATACTATAATTTACAAATTTTAAAGATGCGGATGACAAGCATTGCACGCGTATAAATGCCAGGTTTCATTACAACGGTCGGATATAAATTAAGATTTTCATACACACGTTAAACGGCGGAGGATGGTAGTGGTAACATTATTTTCGAAGTACTACGTAAAACGCATAAAATCAGTAGTTGAACGACTACATAAGAATAAAAATAATTAAGAAACAAAAGAAATTCAAATATTTATTTGTCTAAAAAATGTTTAATATGAAATAAAATATACGCTAATAACGCTGAAAATTCTACTATATGTAACTTATATAATATATTAGTATATTATATATAATATATAAAATGTTAGCATTAAAAAATTTAATAATAAAATATTAAGAATAAATTTTTTTTGCATATGGCACCATGTCCGGGAGTAGGCCCTAAGGCCTAGTTCGGACACCTATTTGGCGGAATTTCTAATTGGGCACCTGTAGGTTTCTGCCATTGTTGGGGGATGCGGTCTCACAGCCTAGACAGTTGCCTGTCCATGTCACTCGTGGCCGAGATCCGAATCGGTGACGGTACGCTTTAGAACTGATGCCATAATCCCCTCGGCCACTCCGTTCACCAAATAAAATTAAATAAATGAGAGAATAAAAAATAAATGAAATAGTCTTTTAAGTTCATAGTTCATACACGCGCAGAGATCAATATATTTGGTGATAGCATAATGATTTTATACAACTAATTAACCAGTTGTAATTTCTAAGGAATAAAATATTGATAATATAAAAGTATGAGTGTTATTATATTTTTGTAGTTCTAAGACAAAAGATTTTTTTATACTGTGGCACTTTTTTCATCAGCGCCTACGAGCCACCACTACCAAAAACTATTTAACTAATACATTTTATTTATTTTCTCATTAGATGGCTTACCCGCACACCAAATACACTTGCGTATAAAAAATAGTCATGCAAATCGACTCAGTAGATATAACTGTTCAAAGAAATCGACTCACGTTTTAATATATAATTATATATAAAGATAAGGATGTTCATAAAAAATATTGTGTCTATGTATTTTAAATATTCTTACGATTATTCTATCGATACAACTTACAAGAAATTTTATATGAAATTTTCAAGCTTTTTGATCACAAGCAATATTTATAAAAAAAAAAAAAACTAAAAAATTAATATCTATAAATAGTTTAAAAGAGTCAAAATATTTTTTAAATTATACCATGTAAAATAAAGCTAATATAAACATTTGGTAAAATGTTCATGTATCTATCTATTGTTAATCTATGGTTTGAGAATTATAACTAAATAAGAAAATCGAATTAGTTGAAAACTGATTTTGTGTATAAATTCCCGTTTTCGCAATTATTAAGAAGTACTGGGAATTTGGAACACTTCAAAATACCAAATAGATTAGCTCTCCTACCACAAAAAATATTGTAGTTGAAAATCAGAATATTTTTTCTACTATAAAAACTGTCTTTAAACAAAAATAAATAAATAATACACATCTATAAAAACACATACAGAAAAAAATCAATACATTCATTGCTCCGCTCAGAATCTAAAAGAAGTCATATCATAGTTTCGACTTAATGAAAAGGTAGTTCATAAAATAAAAATGATGTAATACAATTTGTATAGATAATCGATAGATAGAAGATAGGTAATAGCATTGATTATTTATTAATATATTATATAATCAATAGTAATAGTTATATTAAAGAATACATTAAAAAAAAATATTTATTAATTACTACGTTATTTCAGAACATATTATCTAATATAGTAATACATGAAGTGTTGTTTAATGTTTAGTGTGTGTGTATGTTTTTAAAATACTTATATTAAATAAAATAATACAAAATAATTTTTTTAATTATATGGTTACCGATTTATTTCATGGAATATAATTATGTTTATCGATTTATCTCGTGGAATATAATTAATTTATCAAATGATGCTTTAATATTTAATGTTTAGACAATATGAATAATTTCTCTATAATACTTATATTAAATAAAATAAAACAAAATAATTTTTTTATGATATGGTTACTGATTTATTTCAAGGAATATAATTAATTTATCAAACGATACTTTAACATTTAATTCTGAACTTAATTTTAATCTTTTATAATAAATAGAAAGTTAGATAAAAACTGTGTAGGTTATTAAGACATGACCTACAAATGTAGAATTGTAGGTTATTATATGTTTGTAGGTCAAAATAGACCTTTTTATGAGTATATAATATTTAGTAGAATGAAAATAAAATATTTGGAAAAATTACGAAAATATTGTTAATTAAAAAATGGATAATAATTAAAAAGTTCTAGCTTTAGCTCCGACGAGTCTATTGGTTGTCACATTTCCTTTAATAAATTTTAAATCTAATGATAATGATAAACACGAAACTCTAAATAATATATATTACCTATATCCTATAATACCCGCAATAATAAAAAAACGCGAATTTTGATGAAATGCTATTTAAAATGTACATTTTAATACAAAAACATTAAACATGCAATTTCGTGCAAAATCAAATTTTGGTTAAATGTTTCCATTTCATTAGTTGATTCAGAATAATGACATGTTTTAATAGGATAGATATTAAAAATTGAAATTACACGAGCAATTCTGTTTTATTACCATATAATATCATGAGTAGAGTTACTGGATTAGGTTAGTTTATGGCTTTAAAAATCCTAAAAAAAGAATGCAACTTAATTAAAGGCAATCACACATTAAAAATTGTATTATTTTTCATTAAAATTAAAATATATTTAGTAAATAGTAATAATTTATAACAATATATGTTATATAGTACAATATATTTTTCATAATACCTAATTCTTTTAAATTTTTAATAATTTTATATGTTTTTTAATTTAGGTAAACACTTTCAAAATGTTTTTAGAAATCTAAAATGTATAAAATTCATCTTTTTTTGAGTTTGAACCGACGACATCACGAGGACTACTTATGGTACCTATTACTTGCGTGAAATGAAAATTGACCTACAGGTTTATAATGTTTACAATTTTCAAAAAATTACATAGTTAACATATGTAAAATATATAATAATGTTAAAAACAAAAAAAAAAAATTATTTATAGCTAAAATTCCAAAATAAATTGTAAGTTATAACCAGTGCTTGAATCGGGAAAAAATTAAAAGCTTAAAAAAAAATGTGCGTACTTGAATATTTAAATTAATACTTTGTTGATAAGGATATATTTAGAAGTACGTATTAATAATTTTTAAAAAAGGGACTTAGCCCCTCTTTAATTCAAGCACTGTTGTGATTTAAAATATGGCCTACAATGTGCACAACTAAAATAAATAATAATATGTGAGTTAAAAACATAAATAATTCCTAACATTGCTAACCCTAATCATGTATCATAATTATATTATTATTGTATAAATTAAGTAATTAAAATTTTTCAAAATGATTTTCACGAAATATCGAAATGAAGTGCTTAAAAATCGTTTTACAATATTGGGAATTCAAAATGTATAATTTTATAATTCTTAATCGTAGGTATATCCGTATTTATTAATTTCAACCAATGTAGGTAATGTATAATATTAAACCGGTTTTTTGTTATTAATTGGTAAAAAGAGGGCCGAGCCATTGGGGCAGCTGGAATGTCGGCCGGATGACATTATAATGTACAAGTATAATACGCTGAACTTTCGATTATCTGTGGTTTCCTGCATAACTATGTACAGTACTAAAAAGGTCGGTAAGTAGGTACCGCTTTGTTAAACAGTAGGTGTCAACTGGATAACTTTCTTGAATGTATTAAATTTGTATTCAGTGATATAAATCATTGATATTAAAAACGATTCTGAACGAAGACGGTCTGTCAATCTACATTATTAAGTATATTTTATGATATAATCACTGTTAAAGTATTTAATTTTACTATTAATGATACAGAGATTGAATTAATTTTTATAGAAAACATTGCATTTGAAAATTTCATTGAGTGTATAAAATATAATAATATACTTTATAAGTTTCAGGCACTCACGAAAAATATTTTTAAATTACAACAAAATAACTAACATTTTTATCTAATTTCGTCCAAATTTGAACTCAAAATGTCTATGAAAAATTGATTTTTTAATAAATATTTGGGTACACTATTTATAAAAAATTATAAAGATTCTTGTGTTGAATTTTCAAATTTATGATTTAAATATAAATTTTTTTATAAATTTCTTAATAAAAAACTGCATAATTTTATGATTTTTACGTATTTTGTCGAAATTTTAATTTTAGATACTTATAAAAACTATTGGAGATTTATGCTCAGCTTTTTTTTAAATTTTCACTTACGACAGATTATGTAAAATCTTGCATTAAATTAAAGTTTTTTGACGGATAGAAAAATTTTTTTGTTTGATAATATCTAATAAAAATAAGTAAAAAAACCAATTGATTATGCTTATAATAGCTCAAAAAAGTCAAAATATATTGAACATTTTATTGTTTATGGAAATTGCTTATATAAACATTTTGTGAAAATTTCATATATCTACTGTGATTACTTTTGATGTTACACCAAAAATCATAATCGATTATGTCAAAAAATTGGCTTCGCGTTAAAATTTCTGTTTTTACTAAATTTTTTTTTTGCTGTTTTTCCCAACTTGTTTGAAAACTGGGGAATTTTTTACTTTTGACCCCCTAAAATACCAACTGAATTTACTTTCCTACCAGAAAAGATGCTGATGAAGAAAATCGGAGCACTTTTACTGCTCTTAAACGTGATGACAGACACAAAAAAAAAACACACACATATTATAAAATCAATACATTCCTTGCTCCACTCAGAATCTAAAATCATGTTTTTGTGAAAAAAATAAATTTAAACGTATCTAACGTATGAATGTTTAGAACAAATGCATTTTACCGACTTCTTCACGATTTTTGGTTTTTTTTTAAAGAAATTATCTTTTTATGCTTATAACGATGGTACAAAATTCGATTTTCGAAAACTAATATTTTAGAAGTTATAGCCGTTTCAAATGTGCTGTTATATGGTAAATAGTACTTATTGCGCGCGGCACGCTCAACGTTTATAACAGTATTGTGAACTGTGTTAGTGATGGAGATTTTAACTTTGTAACCTCGCAAACCTATAGGGTCAAAGTTAAAGAATAACATGAAGTCACAAGTATTCATCTTTATAATGACGTGATTTCTAATATTATTATTACGCATGTTGTAATATAATGCGTTGAGTGGGCGGAGCTATTTACCATAAAACCGCAAATTTGAAACGACTATAACTTCTAAAATAATAGTTTCCAGAAAACGATTTTTTCATTATCGTTTAAAGTATTAAAGGACAAGTCGATTAAAAAAAAAATCGAAAACCGTGAGGGGGTCGGTAAAGTATATTTTAGCCGAACGTTTAAATAAAAATACGTATCTCATTTTCTCCAAATACTATATAATATTACAAATCTATATTTTTTTTACATCATAATATAGCATTTTTATTTCGAGGATTAATCGTGGTTTCCGTGCCACCTTATTCCGCGGATAATCGATAGTTCGCTGTATTATAATTTATGGCGACAGAGTGAACTGATTGATCGTAAACGGAAAATTTTAATAATAAAATATTAAAATTGCATGCTATTTCTACACTTCGATGATAAATGTAAATAATTAAACTATGAAATATACTTACTTTTTCCAATAAATTCGGTATGAAATTCTTCTTACAGAAGGTACAAACAATGAACCAGGCTAGAAGAAAGCTTCCGTTGTTTAATAGTCACTAGTCATTTAATGACTGAAAGATTGAATCAATAACGTAACGGCTTATAGTTCTATTGGAATATTAAATTCGTGAAACTGGTTTGATAATACAATGAACTTTGAACTCGGCTGTCTTGTAGAGTAATTGCTTTCGAGCCTACTTCTTTTTTTTTTTAATTTTTAATGAGAATGACGGCATGTGGAATTTGACCGGAACAATCGAACAAGCTTACAAACTTATTGACACAATAGTGGTAACATAGACATTGACATTTGTAGCGTAGAGCGCAAATGGTACGTTGTTTTTTTCTCAATATACCACAGATATTTATAATAAACTAGATGGCCAACTGCTATATGCTACTGATATGTTTAGTTGAAGCAGACGGCAGCTATTTAATTCGGGATCACAGATATGTACGGTAAATATAAATATAATACATAATTATATATTTAATCTACATATCTGTGACCTCGATTAAAATGGCGGATAATAACTTCATCTGTTATTTAGCAATCTATAGTTTATTGTACCGATAGAGTAATAATTTATATGTACCTATGTAACCTGTACCTATTCTTATCTGTGCAATATACATTATTATCTATACTCACTGCTAATTTTTTTTTATCTCATTTTTAAATTATTTACATTATCATCTGTTCGCTTGTAAACATGTACAGTAAAATGTAAAAAAGATAAGTAGATAACGACGATGTTAGATTTCAAATTTTTTTACCATAACCGTAATACATTTTTATTATTAGTTATTTTATTTTGTTGTGTAGTACTATAATATTTAATATTGCATTACTTAATAATTGTAATTCGTCAAGTTGGATAATTGACAATATTACTTCGTATAAATGATTAACCGTTAGGTGCGAGTTGGGATCTATAGTCAAAGAAAAAAAGAACACGTCGAGTTATTATATCAAATTCAATCCGTCAGTTAATTGTTATACTAATAACACGGTTATGCAGACAGTCGTCCTTTGAAATCTCGGCAACTGTGTATTTTAATTTCACCATTGTTTGTTTCATATGTCTTCAAAATATCCACAATCAAGTACATTTTTATTATCTTAGTATTGAGTGAATTGCCTACTACTTGATAATTAACCATACTATTATTATAGGTACTACATTTTTTCTAAGAATTTGACTATGGATGATTTCTTGCAACTAGTGACTTCGGATTTTGAACGTATAGCGACTAGCACTGGATTTCGATTCAATCAATACAGTGGATCTGTGAACTGGGAATATTTAGGTAATTATATTGTCATTATGGTATATAGATAGTATCAAATCATTATTTCAAATTGTTTTTCTGTGGACTGATCTATGTAGAAGAATTTGTCATTAATGATGTAGTTGAAAAAGCTGATGTAAAGAGTCTGTCATCACTTGTAGCCAGTGTACTTAATTACAATGTTGAGAAAATGAGTGTGTCTAAAAAAATATTTCATCTTTCACAATTGATCATTGATTTTTTGTTGCATTACAAAAAGCATTCAACTTTTAAGTTCAATGAAAAAGTATGTATAATATAATATAATGTAAATATTAAATAATATACTGTTTTAATTAAAAAAAAAAAATTGGGCATTAATAACTTTTTATTTATTTAGGTAGATTCAATGGCACTTTGTGAATTGTGTGGAAAGATGTTTATAGATGTTTCTTATTTGAAATATCATTGTTTCCGTCGACATAAACTTAATACTTGTGCTTTTACATTTTCACTCGAAAATGAACATGTTGAAAGCTTAAAATCAGAAATATTTAAACTTCAAACTCAATTGAAAGAAATTACATCAACTTTTGAGAATAAATTAAAAGTAAAGTATATTATAAAATTGTACCTTTTATTTTTATATATTAATTAAGAGTGACCATACGTTTTATTTAAAACAGGACTGTCCTTTTTTTGATAATTATGTCCTGTTGACTCGATCAATTTTAAATGGGATACTTTTTGTTCTGTTTTTAGAAGATGGTCCCGTTTTAATCCTACTATCTCCATATTATTATATTATTACATGTACGAAAGAAAAAATTAGTTAATAAAACCAAAGTTATAAACTATAATAGTTTTCATGGAATGTCTATAGATTTTTGATGAACAATAATTGTTAGCCTGAGACATGGTATATGTTCAATGTAATTTATTAGTAAATATAAGCTCACACAACCAAACCTTATCCAACAACACCACTCGTTTGATCGTTGCAATTGTATTCACGTTTATTTTCATACTATTTTCTAAGGCTGGGCAAGTTAATTATTTTTTTTAACTCGTTAAGTTAATATAGAAAAATGTAAGTAAAGTTTAAAGCTAAAAGTTATTTTTCTATTTTTTTTAACTAGTAAAAGTTACAAGTTAATTAGAAAATAAAAGTAATTTAGGTAAATATCAATTACTTTTTTTCTTATAAAATTGATAATTATACTTTTTTTAAAGCTAATAAATAAATAATTTAATAAAAATCTTACAGTTTTAAATAAATGTATGTATTAAAATTAATTGCTGTAAGTATTTCTGCACTTTAATAATTTAATCAATAAAATAATAAAATTATTTTTATGTATTTGTTTACCTAAAGCTGGGTATACACTTTCAACATTTGTGTGTAACAATGCTATAATATAAAATCTTTTGATGCGATCAACATATACCATAACTCATGGAGCAGCGTTATGGTTACGCCTGAATATTGCAAGTGTGTACCTGGTTTAATGGTCCACAACTATAATAATTAAATTTATTATTAGAATAGGTATACCTAATTATTTAATAGTTACCTACACTTATAATATAAAATATTCACTTCATCTGTAATTCTATGAATGAATAAAAATATAATAATAAATAATAACTTTTAATTAATAATAATTAATGGTTAATGACTAATAAGTAATGACCGGATTTATATGCATTTTAAATTGTAAAATATGCATGCAAACATGCACTAAAAAAATTCAAAATATGCAAGGAAAAAATGCAAAACATGCAAAATAAAATTTCAATTTTTATTCAATTTTATATTGAATAATTATTTATTAATTGTATTACATTTTTCATAAACAAAAAGTAACATGTATAATATATTACAAAAATTAAATTTTTTATTAAATTGTAATTTAATTTTTAAGCATTGATAGAAAAACTATAAAAAGCTAGAAAACCAATAAGTTATCAAAGTATGTTCCATGTTTATTTCTGTGAAATTATGACGGCCATCTGTAAGAATGTACTTCTAGGATGAAAAACTGCGTTCAACATCAACACTGGTGATCGGAGCATATTTAAAATTGGCTAGTATATGCGGCGAATAATTTGGAACAAATAAATCGTTGAAATTAGCACTGTCACCTTGAAGTATTTTCGAAATTTCTTTTAAAACCATTAATCCTTTATTTTTATTCAAAACGTTTTTACATTTTATTTTAATTATTGTACTATTTACACTAGTAGGAAGTTCATTGACAGTGTTTTCCACTTGCTCTAAAATTTTTAACGATTCTATAAGGGACAAATTAGAGGTTTCAAGCTTTTTGATACATTCAACAATACATACAAAATTTGCTTTAATATAAGCAAGATCATATTTTACATTTAATTTATTAAAAACTGATTTACTATTTTGAATGCATTTTGCATTATCCTCAAAGTTTTCAATCATATTTTTGAACTCTTCAAAATGATCTGCGTAAAAAAAGGCTGACTCTAGCCAAGTACCCCAACGGGTAATTATTGGCTGCGGTGGTAAATGTGTATTTGGTAAAATTTCCTTATATAATTGAATTCTATACGGAGCTTTTGAGAAAACCTTTTTTCCATTATTAATTAAATCATTAATGTCACTAAAACTATCTATAATTTTTTCAAAAATTTGGAATTTTGGGCATTTTAACCATTTTAAAAATGAATTAGTAAATTACAAAATAATTATTATCGATACAACACGTACACTCAACACCACTTGTCTACAACGCAATTCTTACTAACAATAATTGTCTTGGATAAATGTAGCAGTGGTTGTAATATATATTGTACTTGTACATATTATGTTAAATTAGATAAAAGAGAGCAAGATTAGATAAAATAGGCCATGTTTCTACTATAAAACCAAACTATGGAACTATTTTAAGCGTCCAAATATTCTTTGAGATGTAAAATATTTGATATTATATAAACGTACCTATGATCTGTTTTTTCACTCAATACCTTTTTGGATTGTAGGTGTATATTTGTACAGTTTTTGTTAAAATATGCAAAAATATGAAGAACATGCATTAACGTCAGAATATGCAAAAATATGAAGTATAAAATTTTGATATTTAATCAATCAAGTAATGGATTGTGGACACTCATTGACTGCATGTATATGATGTTGAAAATAGCAACATGCATTTTATGCAAAATCCGGTTTTTACTAATAAGTTATACCAATGTGCATAGGATACTGAATAAATAGTTATATTTTTCTTTTCTCAATGGTGCAGTTATCCTTATAACTTTTCTGCTTATAATATATATACTATATTCCGTGAAAATACAAAATTATAACCATTATTATTTATTACTTATTATTTTTTTATAAAAATAATTTTTACAAAATAGAATATATATTTAAATATGTGGTTTCAGGAAAAAAATAATTTAGCATGACCTCAAAATTAATTAATTCATAAGTTACTGCATAACATAGAAAAAAATGTAACTCGTTAAGCTAGAAGTTACATCAAAAAAAAGAAGTAACTCATTAGTTAACCTAGTTAAAAGTAAATTGACTTTAACTTTTTAACTAGTTAATTCTTAGCCTTGCTATTTTTGAATAATATTATAAGAAATAAAAATGTAACAGTTGAATTTTGACTAACAATATAGACAAGTAGTAATGTACAAACACTATTTTCTTTAGAAAATGTGAAGAAATGGGCAAAGTGTTTTATATAGTATGCAAGGCTACAGTGGAACCAAACCTAATCCTCTGGAGGGGCAGTTGCCTTTCTATTATATTATGGTAGGTGGGTGGGTGTGTTGGTTGATCATGATAGTTTGGTCATATTTTATATTATTAGTGAGTAATGTATTGTTGGATTCACTCATGATGATTTTTATACATGTGTGAAAAGAACATTCCAATCAATATAAATGAAATTATAAATTTTTTTTTTTATTATATAGTCTATGAATCATTGTTATTAATATGATAATTTATTGAAAAACACTCAATCACCAGTTTTAACATCCTATTTTTTCGAATATCACACAAAATAGTCAGCAAAATACGAGTATACAAGACATACGTTTATAGGTAAAATGTAAATAAGTTCAATGTTATCGGAACGAATAACAGAAAAAAATCAAATGGGTAGTGATAGTCATAACAAAAATGTCATGTGGAAATGAGGTAACAATAAAACTGATGATTGAGCTTTGGTTATTAAAAAGAGTGTGGGGATGAGTTGTATCCACCTTTTCATATGAGTATTCCTGCAAGTATGTAGTCACCTCACTTATTAAATTTGGCGTCACTGCAAGACTGTATTTTTAATTGAGCACAGAGGTCATTTAAATATTAAACTAAAATTGTTAAATACACTATTTTAAAAAATGTGGAGGTTTTTTTTAAATGACCTTTAAACTGTTTGTCTCATTTGTTTTTTTAAAAAAAGGTCATCCTATGTTAATTATTATATTTTATAATTTTAGAATTCTAAAGTGTGTGTGGATAAACTTGACCTAAATAACTGCAATTCTGTTCATAAAAATAAAGTATTATATCATGTAAGTTACTTGTGATGTTATTAAAATGGTGTATTTGAATGAATAATTTTAAATTTGAATTTCATTGTTTAGTTAATACCTCAACCAGGTGATAACCCTATGCAAATACAAGAAATGTATTGGAAACAGAAATATGAAACCTTAGAAGAAAATTATAATACTCTTAAAAACGAATTTGAAAAAAATCTTAATTCTACTAAATTTAAAACTGGTAATTATACTGTTTTTTTTTTTAAGTCTTACTCAATTTCATTAGGATTAGATACCAGTTAAAGTTGCTTTAAGACTGTAGCATAATTTTACATTACTCTTTGGTATGAAATAAATCTAAACAAGTTGCTTCACTTGCTTCAATACATATTTTCTGATATGAAAAACGGGTATAAAATCAAACCATAGAATCCAAAGCATATCCTTGAATCCTATCAATAATGCCCCAAAATGCTTACAAAATAGAATATTATTTTATATTCATTTTTTTTTTAAATAAAGATAACTAAAATTAAACTCTTAAAAAAATCACTAATCAATTTATTAAAGCATTTAATGTGTTTTAAGTTTAAAAAAATTGAATATTGAATGACATTTGTTTTTTTAAAATTGCAACCTATTAAGTATATTTTTTAATTTTTGTTTGGAGATACAAAATAATATTAACTGTTTGTCATTCTAGCCATTATTTCATAATTTAATTATCTCAAAAATGTATGTTTTATGTTTTTTTTTGTTTAATTTTGAAAATTTAGTAAAAAATCTTTCTCAAAATAGTTTATTAATTGTGCAGAAAATGTTGCATTAAATGTACTAAAATAATCAAGCTAACGATATCTTTCTCTATGATAATTATGAATGTGCACACGGGAGGCAGCTGTCTCCCTATAAGATTTTATCCTTTAAAGTTCGTCTATCAAAATATTAAAATACTTATATACTGATATATTATATGCACTGTTTATACAGTACAGGATCATCAATTTAATGTAAGACTTAATATTTCAAATAGTATTTACGTTTTTGATAATGATTTTATTACATGGTATCAAGTTACTAAACAACATTTTTTAAAAATATCTTTTAAGTTTTTTAATTTTTTGAATTACAACATAAAGTTTTAATTTTATAATCCAAAGCAGAATATTTTCTGAGTATTTTGATACATAAAAATAAAATTTTGGACAAGTTTTGAGTTTTAAGTTATAAGTATTTGAAGTTTTGATGAGCAGGGTGAGGTGATATGTGGGTACCCCGCAAAATGTTGGTCCACTACTCTGCTCATCTAAACTTCAAATACTTATAACTCAAAAACAATTTGTCCAAAATTTTATTTTTATGTATCAAAATATTCAGAAAATATTCTGCTTTGGATTATAAAATTAAAACTGTATGTTGTAATTCAAAAAAGTAAAAAATTTAAAAAATATTTAAATTTTTTTTTTAAAATTGTTGTTTTGTAACGACTTGATACCATGTAATAAAAATACGTAAATACATTTTAAAATATTGAGTGTCTTACTTTAAATGGATCACACTGTATACTGTAAAATAATAATATTATTTTATTCATTCTTCGTATTGTATGATGTCATCATTATTAGACAGTGAATACAAATAAATTTAAAAATATGTAATATAATTTTATTTTTTAAAACTATAATTTTTTACATACACCTTATTTCAATTAGTTATATTAAGGAGTAATGATTAAGTGTAGTTATACTAAAGAATTTAATATAGATTAAACATTTTGGGATAACTATGATCTTGCCTCCCTTGTTAAAAGGACATGCGCATATTTCTGATAATAATGATATGATATTGTTAAATTATTACATCCAAAATGTAAAATTATGTTTCAGTTTTACATCATAAATATCAACAGTGCAATTTTTATAACTCAGAAAAATTCTCAAAATGTGTACAGACAAATCAAAATATAGAAAATTCAACTCCTGTGTGTTCTCCAAAACGACCACCTCGGACAATTGATTCAGCACCTATGAATGAATATAAAAGAATTTGTAGTATGGATATTTCAGACATCGATCAAACAAATTCAGATTGTTATCAATGTAATGGTGATTTAAGTTCAGACAAAGATTTTTATGAATTAAAGAAACTAAGATTGGAAGCGCGTATGAATATTAATGATAACAATGTTTGTGAAAATGTTTCTGAGCCTTTATTATCTTCTGACTTTGTAGACAGTATAAAAATTGTATTGATACTCGGACAGGCTCGAGTGAATGAATTATTTAAAAATGCCTCTTTAATGGATTTAATTAAATTTGATGTCAAAGAATTAGTTAACAAAAGGTTGGAAGAGTATTATAGGTTTATGGATGAGAGCGTAGAACAGAATAACTTTTTACATGAAATGGTATTGATAACTATTATTACATAATTAAATATTTATATAATTAATTATTTTTATTTTGATTAAAAGTGTGAAAATCAAGAATCTGAAGTTTCTATTTGTGAAGATAATAAGAAAGAACAACATGGTTCTTCTGAAATTGATTGGAATAAGACTTCAGTTAAGAAGAATAAGACGGTTATGTCAAAATTAAAAAAGAAAGCATTACGCCTTAGCAATGTATTTTCTCCAAGTAATGTTTTTACTATTTATGTTAATTAGAAGTGGGTGAAACTTAAAAATATGGTTTCAAACCTAACTTTTTAATTATTCGTCAAATTGAACATTTCATTCAACACATCAAACCAAACCTGTACCAAACATTTCATTTAATATCAAACTGAACCTAAACCAAACTTTTGAATTAAGCCAAAATAATTTAATTATGTGTTAGTCAGTTAGTCTAAAGTCTAAATAAAGAATACAGTATAAATAATTCAATAACATAAGAAACAATCACTGTTCGAACAATAATATGGTTTTAATTTTAATTTTGTATTATTAAATTAAAAATAATAATTTGCAACTAGAACAAACATTCAACTGTTCACTTAATAAACAAACATAAAATACAGAGTGTCTCACGAAGATTTGACATATGGAATAACTTTTGTTGTATTCAATATTCAATTTTTTTTTTAATTTATAGATGCTTGTGTGATATATATAATATAAAAAAAATGTTTTTATTTTTAATAATGAAAATAAAAAATTTTTTTGAAAAATGTAAAATAGCCAATTTGTAATTATGGTTTTTAGAAAAATTTTGATGGTGAAAATATTTCTTAAAGTGCAATTGTTTATTTTTTACAATTTTTTCAAGTTTTCAAAAATTTTTAGAAAAATAAATTGATAATAGTCATTGTAACTAGTTATCGGTAATAACTGATGATAGTGGTATATTTTATTACAATAAAGAAGAAAATAATTCAAATTTCCTAAAACTTCAAAATATTGTAGAAAATAAACAATTGCACTTTAAGGGATATTTTCACCATCAAAATCTTCCTAAAAATCATATTTACAAATTGGTTATTTTACATTTTTCATAAAAAATTTTATCAAATTTTAAATCTTTTATTTTCACTATTAAAAAATAAATTTTTTTTATTTTTAATATTATACATGTAGCTCAAGTGTCTTTAAATTAAAAAAAAATTGAGTGTTGAACATAAAAATTATTCCATATGTCAGATCTTAGTAAGACACTCTATATAGTTGTATTTTTTGTTGATAAAATAAACAATAAACAAAATAAAAATTATAAAAATAAACTTTGTGAGAAAATTTCTTATTTGCTATATATGACATGTTCATATTTTTTTGGAGTTCATATATTTCTTTTGAATTTCAACTATTTTGGAGTTTGGATAAATTATAGAATTTTGAACTTTTTGTTTAGTATGATTTTTGTTAAAACTAGGTTTGGCTTTCAAACTTGAACCAGACACCTAATGTTTGGTTTGATTTTACAAACTTTAAATAGTTCAACACACTTCTAATGTAAATACATTTTTATAATAATAAAATGTAAATATGTATTATGCAATATGAATAATATTTTATTAATTTGTTTAGGTTCAAAAAATAAAAAACTAGAATTACAACAATCTACTATACAAGACCCTGAGATTTCACAATTAAATGAGCAACTTAATAATGATATTGGTAATGCATTACTTATATAATGATGCATAAGCATCATTATCATTGAACAAAAATAATACAATCATGAATCAATAAATTAATTTTAAGAAAGTTGATTATATATTTATATTTATATTTTGCTGAAAATAAACAATTATATTTTTAGTTATATAAAGTATTGGACAACTTTTTTCATAAGTTTATAGGTATAAGAATTTTTAATATATTACTATTAAGGCACACCATAGAGAAAAACACAGTTAGAGTAGACTTTGTATAATTTTCTAGCTAAACTGTACATCAGTAGATAGTGAGTTTAGTTAATTCTGAGCGGAACAAAAAATATATTGATTTTATAATGATTTGTTTTTTTTTTCTGTCTGTATACACAATAAGTAGGTAATCAAAATAATACTTTGATTTTTTTCATCAGTATCTTTTCTGGTGAGAAAGTGAATATAGTTGGTATTTTTTGAAAATACCAAATCATTTTTAAAAGCGCCGGAGAAAAAAAAAACGGTAAAACGGGAATTTTTACGCAAAACTGGTTTTTAGTAAAATTAATTTTGTTTTTTTTTTGGTGTATCTCAAAAAAAAAAAATGACTAGATATATGAATTACATCACTTTTCACTAAATGCTTATATAGGTATTTTCTATACAACATAACATTTTCAATATTTTTTGACTTTCTTTTAGCTATTTATAGGCATAAGAAATGTTTGGGTTTTTTTTAAATTATTGGTGATAAAATATTTTTTGATTTTTCATAAGACTTGAAAATTTAAAATACAAGGCTCTTTGTAATTTATGTCGGTGAAAATTAAAAAAAAAGTTGAGCTTAAGATTACAATAGTTCTTTATGAGCATCTAAAGTTGAAATTTTAACAAAATTCATCAAAATATCGAACATTTTAAAATTATTTTGTAAAATTTATAAAATGTTCAGCTATTATAACTGAGGATTGAAAATTATAGACATGATTTCTCCTAAGTAGTTAACAGTGTAATCAAAAATCAAAAAATATATTGACACAGTTATTTTTTATAGACATTTTAACTTTTAAGTTCAAATTTGGACATCAAAATATTGAAAATTTGTAAATTATTTTATATTTAAAAATGTGTAAAATGTAACATCCCACACTTTCTATGGCCAGTTCAGTGGAGTGTTGTGAGTGTTACAGATGAAACTAGGTAGGGTATCCAACCAGGTTCGAGACCGAAGTCGGAGTTTTCTCGATTTTGTTAATAAAACGGAAAAAATAAATTTAGGAAATAATAAAATAAATAAAAAAAAAACACACATTAGAGGATAATTAGAAATATATTATTATGTTTGTGAATTTTTAAGTTAATACGGAGAGAAGCCTCTCGGCATGAAAACTTCGTACATAGGAAATAAAACAATAATAATATAACTTCTTCGGAATCGAAATTTTTCTAATAAATTATCATACGTAATAATAATAATAATAACAATAATTAAATACATAATAAAAATGCCACACAGGGTGAGTATTGGCCATACTACGGGCGCCCGACTACAGCATAAGAATAAGTAGATATATTATATTAAGTAGGTACCATACTTCCTTATGTTGACTGTATCTTGCAGGCACTGCACGCCTTGGATTTTAAAGTATATTATATTTTATACACTCAATGACATTTTCAAATGCAATGTTTTCTGCAAAAATGTATTCAATTTCTGTATGATTAAGTACAAATAATAGTAAAAATAGTAAAATAAATTATTTTAATAGCAATAATATCATAAAATACATTTAGTTATGCAGACTAACAGACTGTCTTCGCTCAGAATCATTTTTCGTATATAATGATTTTATATTATTGAATTCAAATTTAACACATCTATTACAATAACCCCACTTAACACCCACTGTATACTGTGCAACAGAATAATAACCACTTACAGACCTTTTTTTTATTGTACTATATAAAAATGATACCTAATTTTTATTTTTATTTTTACATATTTTGTATTAAAATAAACTTATTTCACAAGAAAAACGTTTTTAAATATAAGTTGGTTACCTAATTAAAATGTTTTTTATGGTATATTTTTAATTTATCCAAGAACTCAAAAATGATGTAACCTTGTTAAAAAAACTATCCTATAATTTTAAATAGGTATGAGCATTGTTGATTATGAATTTCTTAAAATTCACCCTACTGTAAACAAGTGAAAGTTGTACTAAAAATAAATAACTAAAGGACTAATTTTAAATTTCCATTTATAAAGTCGTTAATTTACATTTTACGCCGGTTTTCGCGTAAAGTTTTAAACTAGAAACAAACAGTTGACGTGCATTTATTTATAAGTTATAATTTAAAACGTTTATAACTCCGCCTATTATTTTGTTCTTTGAGAATATTCATTGTATACACTAGTACACTACCTATACATAAGTATATAGCATTATAGCCATATAGGTGTACAGTGTCATATATGTATAGGTATATCGTATAGCAAATGTCTGAATATCTTAAGTTATACTCGCATAATACCTACGTAATAAACTTTTAAAAGTTATAGGTATTATTAATAATTAAATCATCATCTGAATATATTATTTTAAATGCGTTTAAAAGTGCTAGTGACTATAAAATTTTTTTTCTTTTATTTATTTATACACTAAATTGCTATTAATCATTGGTGTTTCTAAGAAATAGTGACTATTATTGTTTAAACCTAAAACTGTCTATATTATATTGTTTTTAGTGGTGATGATGTATTGCTAAAAATATTCGTGGGTACAATTTATTATTTTGTTTACGTCACTGAGATTATAAATCGGTTTACGGGGCCATACGACCATACCCGTGTATCGTAGTAAATTTAGTGAGTACCTATATACATTAGAGTACCTATACATTATATACCCCAGTATACTTACGCTCTTCCTCGCACATACACCACTGACTGTTTGCAAATTGATCTATAAACTTCATGTCGTTTCTTCTGTTGAAATTTTGAACGTGACTTTGTTATACATCTCGAACACAATTCCAGTCATAACTTATAAGTAGGGCTAGGATTTATAAGCAATGAAAATTTTTAAAATATATATTCTTATTACAAAAATAAGTAAAAAAAAAAATGTATTACTTTTATTAAAATCGTTTAAATAGATGTAAAAAGTAATATCTTTTAATTTCACAAATTATAAAATATTACTTTTATTAAAATTGTTTAAATAGATGTAAAAAGTAATATCTTTTAATTTCACAAATTATAAAATATAAATTTTCACACAATATGTATGATGCATCACACGTTGTACGTATAACGAAGAATAAATGCAATCAATGTACGATATTATTATCGTTTGTACTGTCTTACAATAATTTATGTCGTTAGAAAATGGATAATTCTGTTTTCGACTAATATACGTAAATTATTAGATTGTATATTACCTAACGACAATTCAACAAATCAAACACAATAATTACAGAGTCGTTCGTTAAATGAATACTATTTGGAATTTGTTTCTTTTTTTAATAAATTCACAAAAACTACTCTTAATGTGCAATTGTATGAATTTTTCCTAAATAATATGAGATCATTTGTAAAAAAAATTGTGCTATTTAATCAAGAATAAGCCAAAATTTGGTCTTAAGGAAAAAAACATGAAAATACACAGAAATCTTAGCCTTACTATAAGACACTGATGAATAATAGTGATGATGGAAATTTGGTTCTCTATTAATATATTATGCTATTGTTTATCGAATCATAGTTCCCAGTTGTTTATAACATTAACTTTTACATATTTAAGTAGATTCATTTAAAAGATTCATCAACAGTGATAACGGATTGTACATTTATATGCTAATTGCGTGATTCATAAGCACGAGACCAGACTAAATTCTAAGTATTTATATGTGTCTTTACTAAATTATATGTAAACCTTTGAATTTTAGATTCTGAGCGGAGCGAAATATATTGATTTTACAATGTGTGTGTGTGTGTGTGTGTTTTTTTTTTTAATTTTTTTTTGTCTGTCATTACGTTTAGTGCAGTAAAAAAGTTCCGTTTTTCTTCATCAGCATTTTTTCTGATAGGAAAATAAATCTAGTTGATACTTTGGATGTTCAAAAATAAAAAATTCTCAATAGTTTTTAAATGCGCTGGGAAAAACAAAAAAAAAAAAAAAAATTAAGGTAAATCGAGAAGTTTTTGCAAAGCAAATTTTTGGCCAAATTTATTTTTATTTTTAATGCAACAAAAGAAATAATGATCATAAATACATCAATTTTTCACCGAATGTTTATACGAGTATAAGCAATTTTCATACACAAGAAAATTTTCAATATATTTTTTTGAGCTATTTATAGGTACAATCAATTTTTGTTTTTTTACATTTTTTTTAGATTTATTAATAAAAATTTTTTTTTATTAATAAAAAAATTTGAAAATTTAACATAAGGTTTTTCATAACTTGTTGTAAGTGAAAATTAAAAAAAAATATTGTAAGTCTTCAATAGTTTTTTATAAGTGTCGAAAATTAAAATTTTGACAAAATAAATAAAAAGCACACAAATTTGTGGGTTTTTTTTTTAATTAGGAAATTCATAAAATTTTTTTATTTAAATTTAAGATTTGAAAATTTAACAAAAGATTTTCTATAAGTTTTTCTACTTTTCTAAAAAAGAAAAAGTTTTTCGGAAAGTCAAACAAATTTTTTATGAGCGTTTGATATTAGACATTGGATATTCATCCGTTTTCTCCGGGAACGCTTTTATTATTTTGATGTAATTCAAAAAGTAATAATCACAGACTTGAAAATTTCACCAATTGTTTAGCTTATTATCTATACACCAAAAAAATTAAAAAATATTTTAACAATTTTTGAGTTAATTGTAGGCTCAAGAAATTTTTGGGTTTTTCAAATTTTTTTTCTTTAAATATCAATAAAAAAAATTTCGTTGTGTTAAATTTCTTGAAAATCCAATACAAGATTCCTCATAAGTTGTTAATAGCAGATTAAAAATAAATAAAAATACATAAGCACAATTTTTATTTATAAGCATTTAAACATCAAATTTTATCATTGAACATTTGAAAATTGTTTTGTTGTTAAATATTTATAAAATGATCAGTTTTTTATAGCTAAGGATTGAAAATTTAAAACAAGATATTTCATAAGTAGTTTATAGTGTATCCAAAAAATCAAAAAAAAAAAAAAAAAATGTTTAAAAAAATAATTTTAAAGACATTATAAGTATAAATTTAGACGAAATTTGATATTTAAATGAAGAATACGATTTTATTTATTTTGTCGTAATTTAAAAATATATTTCGCTGGTGCCTGAAATATTAAAAGTATATTATTATATTTTATATACTCAATAAAATTTTCAAATGCAATGTTTTTCGTAAAAATTAATTTAATCTCTGTATCATTAATAGTAAAATTAAATATTTTAACTGTGATTATATCATAAAATATACTTAGTAATGTAGGCCGACAGACCGTATTCGCTCAGAATCGTTTTTCGTATACAACGATTTATATCATTGAATACAAATTTAACACATCCATGAAAGTGACCCACTCGACACCTACTGTACAGCAGAGTGGTATCCACTTACTGACATATTTATTTTTATGATTGGCACCAAAACCGGCATAACAATCGTTTTTGTGCTAGAATATGAGTATAGTAGCAGGTCAATGAATGACAACATTGTTATAAATTAAAAATTCCTATTGTTTATTGTAATAAATATCAATAACTAATTTTTTTGACGTTACACACAACTATATAATTATAATATATTATTATCTATACAATGGCTAAAATAAACTAATTACACGATAATTATATGTAAAAAAAAAAAAAAAACCAGCAGATTTGTTTCTAAAATCTAGCGAAAACGAATTCCATTTACAGATTAGGGCTCATTTAATCCGTGAACCGGATTCGTTTTTATTAAGCTTTACAATAATCAAACGAAATATTATTCTACATTGGTAAATATTGTCGCAATGATTCTAATAATTATAAATATCACATTGTTTTATTATACCTTATGTCTTATGTATAAGTTATAAGTTACATTATAATATACACGAAACATTAGATTTAAGAATAATTAAACACTTTAAAGTACAGTTTTGATGTTACCCTGTTCAAAAACACATAATGTTATTATAAAATAATATTTATTTACACAAATAAATCATGAAGTCATTATTAAAAAGATTTTTACAAATCTAAGCTAAACTCAATGTGTACTATACATATTTTTTAGTTATTTATTGAATAATGTACGAAAAGCCAATAAATTGTAGTGGTTTTTTTTTTATAGTTTTTTTTAGTTTTTTTTTATCAAGACACACTATATTATGAGTAGGTACATAATATTATATTTACAATATTCCTATAATCATGTAAGTAAATCATAAGTATATAACAGTATTAATAAATAAATTCCGTTTATTGTAAGAATACAATATGTCGTGTATGCTCCCACGAGATTTATTGGGTTTCCGAAGTTTGAGATGTTCATCGACTGACGAAAGATTATTAATAAGAATATTATTATTTATGTACTAAAACTGTTTGGGGTTAAAGCGGTCAAAGTTTAGAATATTTCGATGGTTGTAGTGTACGATGATGATAATAATAATAATAATATGCCATTTTGGCGATCGCACGTACACAGTTATAGGAACCGTTACACATATTATCATTGGCGTAAAGGGTGACGGAGCTGGTGACGGGTGTGCGAAATGGAAATCCGCAAAATGTCTATTTCATAACCGGAAACAATCGTTTTCAGGAACAGAAACGTCGCGGGAGGAACACGCGCACTCGGTTGTGTCTTGGCGGACGTCGCGGCCTATGATATATGGAAGTCGCCCTTCATCAGCCTGGTGAGCGTCTTCTTGAACTGGTGGTTGGCCAGCGCGTAGCAGAACGGGTTTATCGGGCTGTTGGCGTAGCACAAGAAGTACGAGAACAGGAACAACCGCTCGTTGGTGCACGGCGGATTGGAGCAGAAACCCTCGATGAGCGCCAGTATGTGGTACGGGGTCCAGCAGGCCACGAACGCGCCCAATATGAACGATATGGTCCGGAACGCCTTCCGCGCCCTGTTCTCCGACTTGGACTTTTGACGGCCAGACACTTTTGGTCGTTTCACCTTCAGACGCTTGCCGATGGTCCGGACGAAGTCGCCGCGGGAGCTGCCCTCGCGCTTGTCCCCGCCGCCCCCACTACCGTCCCGGCCTCCACCGCCGCCGCCGCTCTTTGTCGTCTCCGATGACGACTTTTCACCGGTACCGGTGGCGGCCGCTTCACCGTCATCGCCGTCGTCATCGCCGTCGTCGTCGTCGTCGTCGTTACCCGCAGCACCGCGGCCACGTCCCGACACAACTACGGTCGTGGTACACGTTACCGACGCGGAACCGCAATGGCGGCTGTCCACCACTACGGCCGTGTTCACCTTGGCGACGGCGGCGCCGTGCGACTGGCTCATCTGCTGGGCCGCGGCCGCCCGGATGAGCGCGGCCTGCAGCAATGACGACGAAGCCGCGGCACCGTGGGCCGGAGAACACTGGGCCGAAGACATTGTCTCGTTCATTGAACTAGTGCTGTTGGTCGGGCTCTCGAACGTCGGCGACCCGATGACGATCGAACTGTCGTCCATGAAGTGCAGCTCGCTTGTGTCCATGCCGACGAGCGCGTCCACTCGGCTGTCGGGCGGCGAAGGCGTTTCGGGCGGCGTCCGGCGTCGCGTTCCCGTGGGTTCGCCGCCGCAATTGACGACGGCCACGTTGGAAAACGACCGGATGATCGGACTACCATTGTTGTGGTTGTTGTTGTTTTTACCGGACGTGCCGGAGTACGGTATGAGATTGTCAGACGGCGACAGGTGTATGCCGCTGTTGGACCGCTGCACGAGCGCCGACTGAACGATCAGTTCGGCCACCGACTTTTTACGCGGCCAGTTGATCTGCTGTTGCTGTTTCTCGCCCGTTGTGCTCTCCTCGTCCGACTCGAATGCCGGACTGCTCGACCGTTCCTTGTCCACCACCACCACAGCCGCAGCATTGCGATCTTCCGGGCCCGCGTTCCGGCAGGCTACCTCCGCGTTCTCGTCGAAACCGGCCGACCTGTTGCCGGCGGCTGCCAGCTGTCGTTGCTGCTGCTGTTGTTGTTGCTGTTGCTGCTGTTGCTGTTGTTGCTGTTGTTGCTGCTGCTGCTGCTGCTGCTGCTGCTGCTGCTGCTGCTGCTGCTGTTGGTGTTGCTGATGCTGCTGTTGCTGTTGTGGCTTGTCATGCACGAGCAGAGTGCTCTGAGTCTTGGACATGCCTATGCCGGCCGCGTGACCGGCCATACCGGACACGGTGCCCGCGCTCAGCGCCACCATCGACTGCATCTTGCGCTGTTTCGCCTCGCTCTTCTTTTGCATCTCGTATGCCACCTTGTAGATGCCGCCGTACAGCACGAACAGCACGATGAGCGTGGTCCAGAAGTAGCCGATGATCAGCGCCGTGTTGAACACGGGATCTTTGAGGAACTGCACGGCACACTGGCCCGGCAACAGGTCCCGGTAGCCGACAAAGTGTTCCCAGCCGAATATGCTGGTGAAGAACAACAGCGCCGGGATAATCCACGTAAGCACCACCATCCACATGACCTTGTCCTTGGTCCGCCAGCTCCGGTACCGGGCGGCGATCTTTACCGAACAGAACCGATCGACCGTGATCAGCAGCACCGTGTATTGGGACACCAGGCACACCGTGTAGTCGACGGACAGCCACAGGTCGCACAGCAACGGTCCCAGGTCCCAGTAGCCCTGCAGTATGTACACGCAGTAGAATGGCATCGACACCGTACCTGTTCGTGGTAAACAAACAAACAAAACACAGATTCAATCACGGTCAGGTTTATCTATTTAAATACAGATCGCAAGTCGTGGATCGTTCGACCAACGTTCGCGTTCCATGTAATTATGTGTCTCGTTTTTATTCTTTTATTATTAAACTTTAATCAGACACTTTTGCAATTAAAATATCATTTCGGAAATACTTGCTTAGGCGATGTTTTGATTCCCGCAGAACTCTTATTGAACATAAACGATTTAAGTATATAACTAAACAATAGTAAGTATTACGAGACTTAATTATAACTATTTCGATCGTTTTGTTCGGCTACACACGAATTGCGTCCCGAAATAAAAAAATTTGATAAGCGGGTACACGAATTGCGTCCGGCATTATCTAATCTACTGCACGAATTGCGTCCGGCATTATCTAATCTACTGCATGAATTGCGTCCGGTTTTGTTTAAACGTTGCATGAACGATAAACGTACTGTAAAGCCTATATAATAATTTTAGTTCGAT
>JACXSJ010001072.1:13377-122732 GCA_014851325.1 Pentalonia nigronervosa | reverse complement strand
AGTCGGACGCATAATATTATCGATTCCGTATATAGTAACGACCTTTTGTCCACGCATATCCAGTATTCCGAGTCAGCGTTTTGGCGTTTGTACGTTATCCCCGACAAAAATCTAAAAAATAAAATACATATATATATATATATATGTATGCATGTATCCTTCGACTTGCTACGGTGGCGGCGGTGGTCACGTGATGTAATTACACGTTATACAATATTATTATGTCGCGTAGTAAATTAAATCAAACAATACTCTTGCTGTAGGTACCTATATAATAATATAATGCTCGTGTAATATATTATTAATGTTATGTGAACAAAGCACGAAGAGAAGTGTCATTTTAATTTTTAGGAAACGACTGCAATACACACCGTTACTGCCGCAGAGGTATACATGTCTCTGATTTCTCGGTGTCCCGGGATTCTATTGTCCTAGATAATATTCAGTATCAGGCTTAGGATAACCAGATAATAAAAAAATCATCTGGATAAAGATAACCAAATTTTATTTTATTCAAGATACAGATAAAAAATCATCAAATTCGTCTTCTCAAAAAACAAAAGATAAAAATCTTTTCTTCGGATAATTACAGATAATTATTAAAAATTAAGTGTATAAAAATAAATTTTAATTTATAATGATTACAAAACAATTAACCTCAACGTACATTGTGTATCAACTTAACTTGCAGAGTTAAAAAAAAATAGTTTACTTGCCCAGCCTTGTTGTTTATAACCTAAGTAACCTAAGCAATATAACGATATAATACAACCATATTATTATAATCTACAACCTACATTCGTGATTTTAGTTATTTTTTATTTTATTATTTTACGAATACATTATACGTTATTATCTATAAATATTTTTTTTTATTAATATCATTAACATATTGTTAACAATATTCATTATGGGTGGATTTTTAAAATTATATTAAATGACTACTATTTATAATATTGTCGGTCGAGAATGGTTTTCGGTCGATTGTTCATCCCTCATTTTTATCCCATATGATCTGTATGGATTATAGCCGACTATATTCGGAAAACCAATCACAATTGAATATGATTTTACGTGTTCAGCGTTGTCGTAGGTACTTACATTTTCTTAACAAAAAACATGTTTTTTATTTGCAGTTGTATTATTTATCATAATATACAATGTAATTTTTTAAGCATGTTTACCATATTTGTTTAAATTATGCGTATATTTAAATTCTGGTTTTTAGAATTCTTAAACACACTTGAAGACAATATTTTTGAATTCTCAAGACTTTTCTGTATCACTTAAGGATGATCTTGTGACAATACAATTTTCTCTTTTTTCACTTTAAATAATTCAGCAGATATTATTATTAAGAATTTCGGATTTCATATGAGAGCAACACCCTCTTCAACAGTAAATTATTAAATGAAAAATTTTTTCAGAAAACTTCGAAAAAACTTCAAAATTCGAACGATTAGTCTTTGAGTTCTATAATTTTTTGTTTTAAGGATATTATCCTTGTGGTAGTAGGTTAAGCAGATGATGGGAAGGGGGAGGGGGGCTTAGATGATTTTAAAATGTAAGTAATTAGTATTTTCTATTGATCCGTTAATATAAATAATTTATATAATCGGTCTGAGTAGAATAAATACTATATCTAATATATAGCTTATATTTTTATAAAACAACAAAAAAATGATGTACTGAATGATTTCTAGTAAAAAAAGGGGGGAGGTTCTCATTTGAAAAATAGAAGTCTGTATTATCACAGGATACTTCTTCAGTAGTATAAAAAAAATCAAGAATATGAAAATATGGTCTCTAGGTAGGTGTACTAAAAAATCTACAAAGCAGATTTTGAACAAATGTACTATTAAAGGTGATAACATGCATGAGCGTTGTGAAATAATCACCTTGTAGAGGAAATCGGCTTGCTCACTCATTCGATTGGCTCAGACAATATCTTAATTTAGTGTTCGGGTATATTATACGAAAACCACGCCGACCAACCGGACTAAATTATTGGAGATTATGGATATATTAGTTGGTGACATATATTATAAAAATGGCGTGAATAGAATAACCAATATAGATAATAACGACGGCATTTCATGACATTAACCCTTTTCCATCGCGGGGGTTGGGCGGAGGGTGTGTAAATGTTAAAAGTGCGTACGTACTAGAACTTAAGACACATTGCTTTGTTATTGTTTAGGGGTGTATAATACGATTTTTCTCTCTTCACAATTATTATAAAGGATGTTAATCAAACGCAGCCCACAGATAGGTTATTGTTAAATTCATCCCTTCGCGTGCTTTCATTGAAAATCACATCGCGGGTACCTACTCGAAATGTGAAACCGAATACGCTTCCAACAGCAGTCGCATAACTGAAGTCGATCGAGTCCTGTTCAAACGTTATTATTATTACTGTTTGACTGTTCAATGACCAAGCATAAATACTATGATACTATTGCTAAAATTGTTTATAAACAGTTATTATTATTTGTATAATTATAAAAAAAAAAAAATTAGCCAAGTAATGATTGACTATCTTTATGTTGAATACGTCTCAAGATATTGAGATCGATTATTAATTCATATTTCGATAGACTAGTATATTATTATAATTTTATCATTATGTACACTGCACGTCATACGAACATAAATATTTAGATAATAAGCATATTCATAAGTTTTTTTTATATTATTTTACACTTGAACGCATCGCGGGTCGAGTACAAAATAATATACAAAACATCTCATAACGGGTGTTATGAGCCCTTTATACACAGAAAATAACTAGCGAGCCCAGAGGCTGATTTGTAAACTACCGTAGACTGTTGGATATAAATGCAAATGAGAATCATTTAATACACAACCGGTTAAACGTAATATTGAATTAATATCTATAAATAAAGTCAATGCGTATTTGTCCCAATCGTTTTGGTCTAGTTTGAAGTCACAGAGTTATTAAATGTAATATCGCATAGCAACTTTTATAAAAATGTAAATCGTACACGGTGGATAACAATTAAATATTAAATCAGCTTACAAATTAATTATATATTATTATTTTCGTTCTTGAAATAATATGTATTTTTCAGCGATGAATATATTAAAAAATGATACCAAACACAAACTTACATTATCTCATTGACGTTTGATTCCGGTTTGTAACGTTATTCGTTTTTAAATAATTTACTTAGGTACTACCTACCTTATCTAGGTACCGTGGTCTCATTATTGAGTTTGTTTTTATATGATGATATTTTTTTAATGAAATTAATAACAAACAATGCTTATATAGGCACTAATTGTTAAATACAATATTATATCCTATTTCAATGAAAACTAAAATATAATATTATTTATATAATTTATGCATTAATTAAAAATCGGTTTAGGAACTAATGTAGTAAGTGATGCAATATTTTATGACTAATAAGGAAGATCAGTATTGTATAATATTATCTATATTTTATGAGTAAATCTTTTACTCATTTTTTTTCATAAATTAATGATATTAAAATTGTATTAATGAAATAAAAATAAATCAATAGGCACGTTATTATTAACCAAACAATAGTAGATAAGTTGAGTATAATATCATATTCAAATTGCATTATAAACGTGTAATGAATGACATATAATTTCATTATAATTTTAGAAAGCTCTATAAACTTACTATGCAATAATTTTAGATTTAGTTAATAATCGTTTTGAGTCAATTTTGTTACTATTAAGTGTAGATTTATGTATTAAAATCGATTTCACGTTATAAACAATAAAATATTGTGAAAAAATAAATATTGGTTATAGTCGTAGAGAGCGGATTTTTAGGTTCTTAAAAGCTAAAATTATGATTTTAATATGCTCTAAAAAACCTTAAAATATTCTCTTAATATTCATTAAACATGTAAAATATGCTAAAAATATGATTTTTTTTTTATTTTAAATAATTTATAGATTTATATATTCGTTACAATAAAAAATATGTATTGTATTTTTGTATATACAATTGTCATGTTTCGGAATTTTAAAAAATAAAATTGAACATAAAAAGGTTAAAAAATAAAAGAAATTGTAAACTATACTTAATACTATTAATATAGTTGTTCAAATCGTTTTTAATCATTTTGAACATTTGGTCACGTATGTTATACGTTATATTATTTTATTATCGACAGCTCAATTTTCTCTATATTCTATGGTGAAATCAAGGTTTGAGAAAACCGCGACCATTATTACCTATTTGGTACCTGTATAAGGTACCTATTTGATTACAAATAAGAAACTGAATGATTTTTATCATTCTTAAATCAAATAAATTTTTTTCCTACGATGAAAAAATTACAACTTGAGAAATTAACAAAATATATGATTTTTTTATGAGCAATAATAACAATATATTGCAAAATATGAAAAATGGGCTCAATATTCTCCGTCTCCAAAATATGCTTAAAATAAATTATTTTCTACAAACTCTATGACAGAAAAATCGTCTACATTTTTTATCCTCATTATGCTGTATATACCCAATAAATATACGTGAAAACCTAAACATTCGCTCTCTAAACCTATAAAGGTCTATATGTCTATCTATGTTAGAAAAAACAATTGACTGCTTATAAGTAATAAATTCTATTGAATATTATAATGTTATGATTGTGGTTTGTTGTACCACTCGTTATTAATTGCTTATTTTAATGACACAATTATTTTTTTTTGTTATTACGTTTTTCTTTTTAGTAATAGTCCGATGGTAGCCCTCCGTCTTTTAATGAAACGTATTTATATATCTTCAGGTATGCAGTCCAATATTATAAGTGTCTACTATACCTGGAAAAACATACCATCTAGCTTACTAGTTACCTTTGCAGAATACGCAAAAGCCGAAAAAATGCTGTTCGTAATAATTAGGTCTTTGTTTTTGTACGCCATATTCGGACAAGATATTATTTCGATTATTTCTGTTTGTAAAAATATAATTTCGTATATTATAATATTATATTATCGCTTTAAAAAATATATTGCATAAATTATTTCTTTTTATTGAATTTAAGCCCGGCAACTATGACCATTAGCTGTTTTGTAAGTTTTTTAGTAGGTTTATTACTGTGGGGTAGGGTACGATTGATTAGAACACGTGTGTATATGTGACGAGGATTTGTCCCGAAATATATTTGTCAGTACACATAGACCTAACCTAACTTTACCCCCCCTCCCCACCAAACACGTTTCAAAATTGATTTTTTTTCAAACTCATAACCCTCGAAAATCGGACATTGTGCCAGGGCATTGTGATACGATGCCCGGCTTCCCGCTTTGCCCGTAACACACACACACACACACACACACATATATATTAATAAATACGACCTGTGCGTTTTATTCACAGTGTACTGCACGACAGTATATGTATATATGAAATGTGTACACACGCCTACCGCTACTACCCCTTTAAGGAGCGGTTTGATATTGTATAAATCACGGCGGCGATATGATTTACCGGCACTTATTATACGTATGTAATATATACGCGTTCGCCGGGGGTGGCGAGGCATTATGTGAGTACATATAAAATATATAATACACACACACACATATAAATATATATATATATAACGCGTACACGTATAGCGCGATTTTCGGTTAATTCGGAAGACATTGAAACCGCCGCCGCTGTTATTATTTCGATACCTATATATCTATATACGCAACAAGCGTCGTATTATATAGGAAAACGCACCCCGACCGCGGTATTGTTTTTCCCGCGCTCTCGGCACACGCCTCGAAATAATATAATATAAGAGGTGTAAATAATAAGGCCGCGGCGGTCTAGGTGTGTGCGTATATATATATATACATAACGGAAATTCGACTTTGGAAGAAACGCGCACGTAAGTAGTGAGCAGTGGGCGGGGTGGGGGAGTGGGAATCTCTCGGCAATATATTACTATTATTAGTTAACGAAACGCCCGCGAGAAGTAAGTACGTTTATACGCTCACATATTTCATATATATATATATATATATATATATATATATGTGCGGGAACGAGAGAGAGAGAGAGAGAGAGAGAGAGAGAGAGAGAGAGAGAGAGAGAGAGAGAGATTGAGAGAGAGTGAGAGAGAGAGAGAGTGTGCGTGTTGTGTGTGGGCGAGACGGAACGAGAGAGCCGCACAGTGGTTTTTGTCTTTATTTTATCACATCTCCTATGGCTTTCGGCTTTCGGCTTTTCCGCCGCCACTCGGCTAATGAAATAAACGCGCGTGATATATGACGCAATTTTAAATATTATCATTCTGCGGCGCCATGGGGAATACGACCTGCACCTGCAGGCCCGTGAAAATATATCCGAGCGCGCGTGCGCACTGAGCACAACAAAGTTTTCCACACGAACCAATTAAAAAGTTCACTAGTCCTGCAAGCGAGAGAGAGAGAGAGAGAGAGAGAGAGAGAGAGAGAGAGAGAGAGAGAGTTGGCGCGCGCGTATTTAATTAAGGGACTGTACGCGATTAAACCCGACACTCGTGGCGTTGGGCTCGTGGGTATGTGGGTACGTGCGAGACGTGTGGGTGCACGACAATGTATTCGCCCGCCTAGTCGCTGACTATGACCATATACCAGCTATGCGGTATCCTCCTCCTACCTCTATATGTTATAATATACGATATCGTGTCGTGCAGTGAAATAGGAGTGGTAGTGGCGTGTACAATGGGTGTACATACAGGGAAAAAGGGTTAAACGTAATAGAAACTAGATTGACTCGATCGCTGCCGTATTGTTCAGGAGCACTGACCATCAAACGCGATTGTCGCGATGCGCGCGTGTGGACTTTTGGCGCTCGTCGTATTGTTGTTATTATTATTAGTACGTTCGGAAGGGCGAGGTGAAGTGTGGGGGCGGCTCGGTTGTCACTGCTGCAGCGATTGATTTCTAGATATTTTACGAATAACGTGCTCTATAATAATATTATAGTCTATTATTAATATGATAGGTGCGATTATTTCACACATAAAAAAAAAATCTTATTTTTCAAAATTAAATATGAAGAATAATAACGAACGCATGCGGTTCATAAGAAACAAAAACCCATATAAAAACCTCCAAATTATAAAAATCCAAGAACATATAATAAGCGTACTGGTTGTAAATTTCCATATAGTTCACTTCATAATTCAATAGGCTCACTTCACTTAAATTTACATATCCGTTCACCACTTCAAAGGCGTCTAAAACGCGAACGTCCACACGATCTTCTTATTTAAATATCTTTATATCTAATTATATTATTTAACTCTACACTATTATATTATTGATTACAATATGTCTATAGTCAATCTTAAGCACTTTTCTACTATTATATGTTATTAAAATTATTATCATGTTAATAAAATAGCCTTAAAATATCTACTCTGTAAATAATCCATAGACCAAAAAAGCCTACTTAGTTTAGGAATGTTTTATTATCAGGGTTGAAAATTTGATGTTCTCAAAAAAAAAAAAAAACAATGCTTTTATGTCCTAAAAATTTAAAATAATGCACCTATAAAATGCACTTAAATTTTAAATTTTTAACCGACCAACAAATATTTTTTATTTAAATTTATTAAAAAGTTTCACAGGACTATATACTATCTCATATTTTACGTGGACTTATAATCTAAAAGAAGAATTATTCTAATTTATTTTCCGTCGCTACTCATAATTTCGATTTTTATGTTGTACGGATTCGTTTGAAAAATTATAATTAATAATATTTGATAAGGTAAAATCCTTGTTGACACGTTATAAAGTTACTTTTTAAACAAAAATCTTAAAATACAATTTTAAAGAACCCGGATTTTTGTGTTAAATGCCCCAAAATCCCTTAAATGGTTTTATAAATGAATAAAATTGTTAAAAAATGCAAAAAATGCAAAATAAAAACTTCTTATTCTAATCTGAAAATACACAAAACGTATATGCTACTAGCGTATCTAGCTTTGGAAAACAACGCAAAGTGCATCAAAATCCCAGCCCTATTTATTATATATTAAAATAAAAAAATAAAAAAATAATGATAGGTGCATAGTATATGCGATCGGCACACTGCAATAAGCAATGGTGTAAATAGGAAAAATGTTAAGAGAGAGGGGGGCAACCATTTTAATAACCCATCATACCACTTTTTAGTGGATGAACTCTTTCCGATTTTAACTTAAACGTTTCACCCAAATTAACTATAACGCTCCAATAAAAATATTTGAATAGAATTTTCCAATAAAATAATGCAAGTTTTGTATTTAATACGTTCATATGTCCCACATTTTTGAAGAATTATTTATAGATTTATCAACATTTATCCACAATCATGTATCATTGGTCCAAACGACATCTGCAGGTCGAGGGACAAGTATGAGGACTTTCTTTCTGTTTATAATATAATAATATGCTCCTCAAAGGTGCTACAGTATGATATAATAATATATTTATCGTGCTCACTCACTTCTAAGAACAAATTGTAAATAAATACATTTTATGCAATTATAATTTATTTTTTCAAAGCGAAGCGTTAAGGAAGGAGGCATGCACATTTCTATATATATATATATTTGTTTTACAGTGATGTTTAAGACTTTTCTTATCATAATAATCCTTACTGTAGATAATGTTTCGGGTAGTAGGTTAAGTTCTTGTACCGAGGAATGTGGTCCAAACCGTCATCATACTTCGAAGGGTTGTTATAGATTTTTACTATAGCGCGAGGAGACGCCGAAAACCGTTTTGCGTACCTGAAAAAATGCATCGTTTGTTTCTAGTCGAACATTACGATTTATTACTTTATCGTATCCTATGCAAAAAGTATGTGAACCGAAACCCGGATTCGCGAAATTCGTCCAGATTTTTCCATTTTTTTTTTGTTTTTTAATTACTGGTTTTATTATATTTTAATATTATTATACTATATTGTATATATAAGCTTGGCGCGGCACGTTGGCTGCTATCAGTTGCGTTTTGCGACTGAGAGAAAGCGATGCATGCTATCACTAGTTCCCCGATGGGTGACCATCTAGGTTTTATAGTAGTAATAATAGTAAAAACCTTGCCACACATACATACACGTGTTAAAAACTCTATAGTACCCTCTCCCACAATTCTACAGGCTAATAATCTTAGTTGTCAAAGTCTTAATCCAAAAAAAAAAAAATATTAGGCATAGTTATCTGATATTTATATAGCGATACATTACGCCTATTTACAAAACTTGTCCGAAATCTTCTTTTAATTTGAATCTGAAAACAACAAAATTTGGTAAAAATTTAAAATGCAGACATTAAGCATAATAGTTACAATCATTATTTGAGTAGGTATTATTTTATTGAGCTGTTCAATTGCATGTTTTTGCTAAAAATACAAAAAATATGATTTATAAGTAGTTATTATTTTCATAATAAATTGTTTTTACAATTTAATACATTTTGAGTCAATAATTTAATAATTTATATAAAACACTATAAAATACTACAAAAAAATCTGCAAAATGAATGCGTATACTATTCCATATTGAATTTTGTCGCTTTTCACGATTTTCTAAAATAAAAAAAAGCATTTGCAATTTTCTATTTTTTCTCACTTTAAATGATAAATAAATTTTTGTTAAAAACTTTTTTTTAGTATACAGTAATTATTATTCCGCATTATAAGACTAATCATTTAGCAACATCGAAAGACAAAATATACTGAAATACTTACTAAAACTTTCCAACAAGTAAGTAGGTACTGCGTTTTTCATAATATATATTATTTAAGTTTCATATAGTATATGGTGCTTAAAACAATTAACTTGGCTTTTATAGATATCAAAAAAGCTTTCGATAAATTTGATTAGCAAATTATGTTTTCAATAATGGAAGAATTGAATTTAGATTTTAATGACAGGAGATTATATATAACCTCTACAAAAATCAAAACGCAGAAATTACAATCATTAATAAGACAACTGATGCGAATATTCATATAGGTGTAAGACAAGGGTGTTTACTTTTATCATTACTATTCAACTGCTCCATAGAAAGAAGTATACATGAAGTTAAAGAAAAATTTAATAGACTTAGGATTGGAATCAAAATTGATGGTATATTGATTTCAATGATCCGATTTGCAGACGATGTCGTACTATTAGCAGAAACAGAACATGACCTTCAAACAGAACTGATTGAGATGCAAATGGCTATAAATGAGTATCAAATACGTATAAATTCAAGTAAAATAAAAATTTTAGTTTATGCTCGTAAACTAATTTTTAATACAAATATTAATTTAAGAAAACATCTTATAGTCTAAGTTTCCAGTTTTAAATATTTGGGTAGTTTAATAACAGCAGATGGAAGAAGCTTGCAGGAAATTAAGCAAAGAATAGGACAAACAAAGATAGCTTTTATCAAGAAAAAGAGAACTTTGACATTGAGAAAAATTAACAATGGATTAAAGAAGACATTTCTAAAAACTATAGTATGGAATGTCGCTTTAAATGGTTGCGAGACAAAGGTTATGAATGTAACGGAAAAAAGATGTCTTAAAACTTTCGAAATGTGGTGTTGGAGAAAAATGGAAAAAATGAATAGGGCAGAAAGGGTAACGAATAAAGATGTACTGACCCAAGTAGGAGAAACAAGATCCATATTGAATGTTATAAAGCGACGACGATGGGACATGATGGGACACGCATTACACTATAGGTAGAAGGTGCAGTGAAAGGACGAAAACTATTAGGAAGACCAAGAAACTCGTACACATCTCAATTGAAAAAAGACGCAGGAATTAATACATAGTATGCTGGATTAAAGAGTCTTGCTGAAGATCGTGAAAAATGGAGGACGAAGTTACAACGTTTAACCAACCTATTACCGGTTGAAAAAAAAATGATGCTTATATAAACGATTACTTCTATTTAACTCGACAATTAGACTTTAAACTAAAATAATTAATAATGATCAGAGTGATAAATGATTAGGATTATAATATTATAATATCAAAGTTGACAAAATCATTATTTTAAATCTAATAATATTGCATTACATTGAACAAACGTAATCTCTACTTCATCGCAGGTCTTTGTAATAAACATATATATTTTTTATTGTTCTATTATATAAACATTATGTACCATACATGAATGATGTCGGTTCACATGCAATGGAGTTGTACGTACTAAAATTACTCAGATAATATGACAAAATTCTTATCTCAAATGAAAAATATGTTATTTTTCTTTTTATCGTCGTACAACTTATTTTATGTTTGTTTGTTGCCGCAAGCCTCGTGATAAAAAAAAAAAATAATAATAACTGTAAAAATAACTTTACAGTATAATATAGTCGTGATACCCGAATACCTATTATGATAATACAATATTTGATTTGAAACGATAATAATAAACAGGTGGATTTTTGGAGATACAAAAACAGTTAGACCACTAATATAGTATTCGCTGTTATGGAGATAGTTTTATTATATCGGTCGCATTTTATCATTATTATATACGTCGAGTAGGATCCGTTAAAATATTATATTTTAATTCATCTTTACGCAGCTTTATCACACGTAAGTGCGTTTGGGAGCATTAAAAAGTATAACGACTAAATATTATCAACTCGAGACGGTGATATAAATGCTAACGCTATATAATATATAAATAAAAAATTATTATTAACATTATGTAAATATACCAACAAAAAACACATTTTTTTATTTGGATGCGATGCGAACATTATTCGACGAATGTATTTGTATATAAATGAAATATTAACAACCACTTTTCATAATCATCACAGCGATTAATAGGATAATAATATAATGCAATACGATCTAAGTATTTTAACATCGCTGGACATGAAATTATTATATCTATGATGGTAATATTATTAATTATATTTAGTCGTCGTCCAACAATTTTTATTTGTTTAACTATCCACGAATCGATGAATAAATTTTTTCCTAAATACTGCAGTAGTTATCTGTTTTATGTTAATTTATTAGAAAGTCAGTAGCAATAATTCGAAATATAATGCGTAAAATGTAATATATTAGGTACTACTAATAACATGCATTTTACCAAGGCCTAAAAAAAAAAATATTAAAAAAAATGCTTAAAACCTTTTTTTAATTTTTAAAAATTTGAAAATAGTTATTTTGTATAAAATTATTTGTTTATGATACGGATAAAAAAAACATTTTTAAAATTGGTTAAATTTTGAACGAAGTGAGAATGATTTATATTTTCAAAAATACAGCAGAATATTATAAAATTGTATAATATGGTTTTCACACTTTGGTGACCAATGCTAATCCAAAAGGTAATGAATATTGAAAAACACATCACATTATTCGTTGAATTTGATTTAATATAGTTTGTTTGTTTTGTATAATATCGTTTAATATTATATTCACCATGGAATCGTGGCTGGTTTTAAGGGGGGCGCTGGTGAGACACTTTTTTTATTTATTTATTTATTTTTTTTTTTTTAGGGGGGGGGGCAGAAAAATTTTGTCAAATAAAATGAACAAAAAAATTTAATTTTTCTTTCAAAAGAGAGCATTCAATTTTCAATCACTTCAAATTACTATCTAACAAAATAATTTGTAAATTTTCGTATTTTTGATGATTTTTTTAAAATTCTAACTTCAGTCGTGCATAAAAAGACAAAATGCTATTGTGAATCAATAATGCTCGTATTATTTTTTTTTAAATAAAACCAATAACTTATGAGGGGCATCTCTATAAAATTTTTAAATTTTTCAAAAAATATTGGCTATCACTGTATAGGTACTGTAATCTAGGTATAAAAAACATTTTATTGAAAATGAGCGTCATGAGTTTCTAAATATGGCCCTGCACGGACTAAACGAACGATGGATGTGCACTATAGTCTGCAATTTTGTAGGCCTTTGATGATCTAAATTATGTAACGAAATCATAGATCTACAATTTAAAAAAAATCGAGAGATATTCCCGGCGACACGTCGATAACAACAATTTCGTAACAGTCGACCACGTGCCCATAAAATTGATTTGTGCTATGTAATTCGACTGTATGCACGCGTGTCTGGCATTATCATACACTGGAATATAATATGATATGGGAATAATAATAATTGAAGCTGGTGGAGGAAAATGTATATAATAGTATGACCAAAACCGTCCGCGGAGAGCATTTCATATTCCATTAAGAAAAAAAAAAAACCATAATACCGGCGCATTAAATTAAATTGATAAAAATCGAAAACCCATTTAATATTTTTTTTGTTTTTTTTTTTTTTTTTTACACACACACGGGTAACTAATTTTTTGGGGTTTTCGTCGTAACGGTACATATTATGTTTATAGTCGCGCGCGCGCGGAGATCAATAAAATCATTCGGCATCCCTAAACGGGCATTTCGGTTGCCCGGCGTGCGGTATATCGCATTATACCTAGGTCGGTGTACCTAGGCAGTACCCCGGGCAACGCGTACAAATCTTCGAGCGCGGTATACGCACTACCGCTATTTTCGTCGCATCCAAAGGATTGCAGCTCAATCTGGTAAAGAGATAAAACGATATAATAATAATAATGGTGAAAAAAAGGGATCAGACGTTCTCCCCTTTGCGTTTTAATAACACTCATCGACCGCAGCACTCGTCGCGAGCATGTCCGGCGATATATATATATATATATATATACATAAAGTATATTTTTTTCTGGTAATAATACGTTTTCGAAACAGAACAGACGCGGACTGAAGTACCCATAGAGATGATCCACCTACATGCGGACCGGCTGCAGCTGCTGTGCACAGCGGATATAATAATTTTCTACCAATAGAAACGAAAATAATAATAATAATGATGACGATAAAAACTAGAAAACACCCCCGACCATAATATGCGTTTAACCGGCCCCGATCGATTATATCAGTTTTTAATAATAATTAAACAACTGCGACGACGATTTATAGCGTCGCCGCGGTCGCCCGAGGGATCGTGTGTTATATATTATATACCTGGGTATACATGTTATATATAGATTGGGTGCTATGACGGCGAGACAGTGTTGTACGGTCGTCGTAAAATAATGCAATATATAATAACGATAATGATAATAGTCGGTGGCTAGGCATATTATACATTTGAACAACATTTTTTGTATTGTTATTTGTTTGTACAGGTACAGAGAAAAGTGCTAGCCGTGCAGTACCCCATTTAAGGTATAATATGACGCTTATGACCCGAAAATTCGAAAAGAAATTCGAAATGGAGAGGCTCACTCGAATCTATAGCGAGAATTCACTTGTAAATAAACATTTTTTTTTTTTTTTTCGTTTATCGAACTCGAAACGATCAGAATTATCAGTGGTACTCTTGCACCGTATTCTCAAAACTCGGGAAAACGTGTTTTTACCGTTTTCCTGGGCGGCCAATTGTTGAATTAGAGTTCAAACCACTTACGTATGATTCCTGTAAATGACAGTTGACATCGTATCGCTGATTATAAGACGTGTCTTTATGAACGTTTTTCCTAAAAATGATTACCACCGTGTTGTGCGTTGCGCCAAAAATAAAAATTTTCATAAATAGGTGGTGGTAAATATATTTATCGCTTTAATACATTCACCCGCATACAGTCAAAACCAGGGTGAAATTAAAATTTCGTTTTACGTTTTTAACGAGCTATAGTTACGTCGTACTATTTTCGAGTTTGACGTTATTTAGAATTAAAATGTTGTACAACTTTTGCGTTTATGGTTCAAAATAAAATCTGATTCGCAGGGAATGGCCCTGATGCGGAATATATAACAAATTCATCGATTGGTTGCTAAGATAAAAATAAATCACGCGGAATAAATATTTTTACGAGACCAATAATATACCTTTAACCTTTAAGTAAATGGATTTTAAATTATTTTGTTTTGTTTAACAATATTCTATATTATATTTCGTTTTACGTTATGTTTTGTTTAATGATATAATAATAGAGTGAATTTTACTTAACGTGATCGCTGGTTTATAGAATCAACGGTTTATTGAATTTAATAAAGGAAAACCCCAAACCAAATCTTTTGTTACTAAAATCTTAAATTGAATCTTTTATTAGAATCACTATGTACCGAATAATTAACTCTTTTATGAACATTCATTATTGTCGTTTTTATAGTATTTCGAACTGATTAATTTGTAAGACTGAATTTATTTTTTAACTTATCGTTCAGTTATCTTTGTACATCGTGTACTCGTTTCGTTTAGTTTATTGTAGTTCGTAATCAAATATTTTTCCAATAATGATATACCAACAAAAATATGGATTTTAATTTCAGGCTAATATAAAAATGAAATTAGAAGATTCTGAAGTCCAATCGGAAATATATAGTTTCTTTACTTTGTTTTAATTGTATTTTTTTTTTTATTTTATTTTAATTTATTTTAACTATAAATATAGAATCATTAAAAAAATGTTTAAAGGCATCAACAGGTTATTAGAATCAAAATGGGCTGAACCGACGTGATCACATTGCGGAACTCGTTATATATATTTTGTTACCATTTTGTTATACAATGGTAATCATTATGTTTTGTTTAGTGATACCGTTTATTTATTTTTGTTTACCGCTTTTCGGTTTTAATTATTCGTTTACAAATTTCAATTGTTTTTTTGTCATAATATATAATATTATAATCATGACATTACTATAACGTTTGAAGTTCTGGTCAAAATGGTAAGGATAAACATGGCTTTCGTATAGCACGACCAGTGCTGCAATTATGATATTACATTTTAAATTTCAATAGTTGGCGGGATAATTCAACACAAATCACGGGTGAAAAAAATCAAACAAAAATCATAATATACACTGCGTAGTAATAAATTATTATACCAGATACCTATAACAATAATTATGTTTTGTATGACACACGGGCGGAGTTGGTGGTCGATCAAGCTGTTGTTCACGAGTAGTGGACAGGGGTAAATTGGTGATGTGTTTGAGCCCAAGAAATAAGACAAACTTAATATTTCTATGCTAATGTGAAGCAATTTTTTTTTACTTTTCAATTGTGTTTGCATACTCCACGAGCAGTTAACTTCATCCGTTTTATTGGATATATTTTTGTCAGAGGATACGAGCACAACAACACTCAACTTAATAATATTATGTTCGTTCAACGAATTTCACGATAGAATTTGAATACATTTAAACGTTTTAAAAACGAGCGTTTACAATCCACCTATTTATAAAGTGAATATGACTTGAGCAATTATTGAAATAGTCGTTCAAAACACCATACCTAAGTTGAAAGAAGTGCAAGAATATGTCTTGTGAAATGTTTGTGTGCAAGTAGACACACCAAGTAGATATGCGATGCATCACTTTAAAGCTTAAACTTTGCAAAGCAGCACAGTTTTCACACACTTTGTGTTTTATTCGCAAGAATTTTCACGAGAGTGCTCACAATACGGCCATCTTTATTATTTTATATGCGTAAACGGTGGGTAAGAGGAGTAATAGTGTATTGGTGGATGTACTGTTGTTGTAATGGTGTGTTTTTTTTACGAGTTTCTTCGAAAACCATTTAGGGTGTTAAAAAATACTCGGAGCCGCGCTACTATAGATTGAAAATTAAACAACTGTAACGTTTAACAGATTCCGTGTTTATTATTGAATTACTCAGAAAACAATAATAAAAAATAAAAACCTTCGTGGTATCTAAATAAATAAAATATGTGATACCTGGTAAGCTAGCGGTTGTTTAACTAAATCTCGACGAAATTTCAATAATCCCATCTTTGCCCAGAAAATGTTGCCCTCATTTCGACAATAACCTTGTTTTTAAATAAATTGGTGTATATGATCGATTGTAAATGAGGGACCGTGTTATTAATAACGTGTTTTCGGTGTAATTTAACTACCAACTAAACCGCGCGTATTACAGGTAGAGATGAGAATGAAATAAATATCGAGTAGAAACAATAATAATACCAACAAGGTGTACCATATAATATTATTATAAGTAAGTTTTTAATAATAATCATGTTATTTAACGAATTTAATATTTTTTTGATGACGATACGTTTTAATTTTAGCACAGTTATACATTTCGATGCTTAAAAAATACATAAATATAATGCATAGTCAACAATCGGTTTTTACCGAACGCATACAATATTATAACGCATTATACAATATGTTATGAAATAATTTAACATTTTAATTAAAATATTACAATTATTATTTGTAGAATAATAAATTTGAACTGGATAAATAGTAGCACGATTTAAGGAGATTGGAATCGTATAAATTTAGATCTTCGAACACATTGCAGGTACGATAAAGTTTAACGATTCATTTGTAAAGGAAAACGCAACGAATTGTGGACCAATAGGGATTTTGAAATTAATTTTTTTTAAGGTTATGAATAATATATTATTCTAATTGCGGTGTCAAATTTCATATAAAATCAATACAACTAAAAGACATTTATTATTTTATTTTTTTTTTTAGAGAAAGATGCGTATATTACAATAGTGTTATTGCGATCCGTTGTTGAAATGACTTTATATTATATAGTTACCCACATCTTTGCATGTAAGATCATTTTTTTCTTTTAAACTAAAACGTCGTTTATTATAATAATTATTATTATTTAGAATTGAGTGTGAAGTATGTGCGTACGGACCTTAATGACTCGTCAGCAAGATTTACTTATATATATATAGGACTATTTGGGTGTATAGTTAGGTATAACGAAAAAATGTCCACGGCATTAATCATAAAACGTTCGCAGGAGTATATTTTGTATGCTTGTTAGGTCTAACGCGGTTTGTTCAGTGAGATAAATGCAATTTAAAAGGGGATGAAATACGATTTAAAACTCGAGGAGGCGTCTTATAGTACTCGGCCTACACATCTATAATGTGTATACCTCGTTAAGCGGTACAATATTTGTATATTAAATAATTAACCATTAACCGGGTATCATTCTTCATACGTCACGTCAGCCCGATGGTTATAATACGACTGACGTCATTGTATTCTTAACGACTGAAAAATAATCAGGTAGGTAATCATAAACAAATATATAGGTATCTAGTTTTGTCTCTATATTTTTGTTTTAACGCCGAGGAATTAATATTTGTATAACAAGTAGAGGTACGTAAGTACAATAACGATTAATATTTGTATATAAAAATACTTTGGGTTATTTATCACAACCACCGTCCTCGGAATATTATGTTTTACTTGAGATTGTTTTTTTTTTTAATTTATGTATGTTTATGCGTTATAACATAATATAATTTAGTTATACAAATAGTTTTTTATTTTTTTTTTTTATTATTATTAATTCAGTTTACCATAAATATAAAACTTTCTACATTTCATTGTTGTGAATACAGCTATAACACAACACCGTACGAGTAATAAAAAACAATATAAGGCAAGGATCACTCGTTTTTATCTTTAATGAGAGTTCATAAAAGTCCTAGTTACGACTGGTTCATCATATTAAAAAAACGCTATCACAGCACATCTCAAAATATGTTTTGTGTTGTCAAATATGTACACTATATATGTACTTATTCGTAAATATTTTACAAAAATTGATTTTGTCATAAAATGTGATACTGCATAATATACGTAAATATTATATTGTAATCACTTCGTGAGATCGATCATTTCTGAAAAGTGGTCAATTTCATGAAATGAAAACGGCTTTTTCACACTTTGTAAAATATAAAAATATTTCACGAAATAGTCATAGTTTTTTGTTAAAGTTTTGACCCGGTTTTATTGGAGGACGGTTTAATTCTGAAAATATGTAGTTTGCGACTGCAATAAGTCGTATTTCAGCTGATAGGACAAAAATTGACAGACAAAAGTAATTGCGTGAAACTGTCCAAGTCGTCTATAGGGTTTTCCAAGTGTTTTTCATATAAAAGGGTTGTCAGACGGAACGATGTGCGTGTCTTATAGGTATTTACCTATAATAATAGCATGAAATGTAACAGCAGCTGTTGTCATAACTCATCGACCTATTCATATAAATACAATTAACCTTTAAATAAGTGTACCTATCTGTGTATAGGAGGTACTCATACAAAGTAATTAGAAGTACTTCTTTTTTTTTTTTAAAAAAAAAGTATTTTTATAGGAATGATTTTTTTTTTTTTGTATGTACCTAGTACCTACCTACCTGTGATATACAATTAAAACTTAATTAATTGGGTTGTTTCTAACCATCAGAGGCTTTGCACGAAGATCTATATTGTACATCGAGAATACCAAATATTTGACGTAAGGCATTTAGATTAATTTATAATGACGATAATATATACAATGAAACCTCCGAATAGCGGACACTCTCGGCACCGAAACTCCGTCTGCTGTTCAAAATGGGTAAATTTTTGAAATTCATTAAAGGTTAATATAATGTTGTTAATAATTATTAAAAATAATAACGTTTTAACGATACCTAATGCATATAAAAATGTTAATATAGGTATAATATATTTATATAAATATTAAAAAAAAAAAAATAAATATATATCTAATAATGATATAAATTTAAAAAATCGATAACTCCTAAGTTTTCGTTATTTTGACGGAAATCTAAAATTTCAACTTTTTTGTGAAGTGACAACCGCTTACGTTTTAACTCATCGGGTTGAAAACCCTCACTATAACTAACAAAATACCCCAAACATTGGCAGTCAAAATATTGATATTTTCGTCATAATGGTCGTTATACGTTATAATCACATCTTATAAAGAGTAAAAATAGTGCCATTACTATAGTGTAAGAGTGTTTTTCTGTCGTCGTTTTTCATTATTTTTTAAAAAAGACTAAAATAGTTGTCCGTTATTTGGATAGTCCGCTATTCGGAGGTTTTCCTATTTATTAGTAGTCAAAATGTCCCCGTTTCCAAAAAAAGCGTCCGTTATGGGAGGTTTCACTGTAGTTTTATTTCTAACGTACCGGCTGATCTAGGTGAAGCTAGACAATTCTGAAAACAGATGTTATAATTTTTATACTTTTGAGGTTGACGCGTTCCCACGTTTTTGATTTAATCTTTTAAAATCCTAAAAGAGTTAATATGTTAAAAAGGTAGATGGTAAAAAAATGTTTCATTTCGATTTTGCAGGATAACTAGTCGAAAACCCACGTCAAACTCGAGTCGTGTGCGCTAAAAATTAAATTATATTTTTAAATTTCATATCCATTTACGATATTTACATTTGGATAGTATGTTGAAAATAAAAGACATCTAAATTCCCGTGTTTCACGAGTTTGGAAAAAACAGTCAACCGCCGATTTCGATCTCCTCAAGGCGAAACAAACTTTTGAATGTTTAAAACGTAGCCCCCTGTTACACGCACATAATAATATACGCACCTACGCGATAGGTACATCGACACTATGCGTGGAAATCGTATAACTATACTCTGTCCGGCGAGAGAATACGCCGATTCTGCGCATCCCCCGTGTCACCCTGCCGTCAAAACTGATTTTTTGTCGGTCCGCGGCGTGTTCTGTCGCCGAACAGAGTGTAAAATATTATCACGTAGGTACATTCATTACTTTGCAGCGTTGTAGGTATCATAGTTACATCTTTAAATGCGATTTCAACAACAATGAAAACTACACATGTTCACGCTTTTGAGTAATATTATAAATTACATTTCAGTAATTAAACTGTAATCTGATTTGCAAACGGTCACGCGGTTATGATTATATGAGTTTCCAATAAATTATTATCGTCTTGTGATAATAATATTTTAAAGGTTTGATTAATACTCAAACAATGGTCGTTTTATCATAATATTATTTATGCAGTAACAAACACAAAAAAAATGGAATACCTACTCTAAAAATAATTTGACCATCTTTCAAATTGTGGATATTGACTGATAATTAAGAATAAGCGTCGCTACATTTTATCGAAACAAAAGTCGAATCGCAATTGTGTGTATGTACACAGCCGAAAAAATAAAAATCAATAAACAAACTGTTGGAAAAAAATAAAAATACTTTTGCCTATAATTGTTTGCAAAATAACAGGTCCGTCGTACACAATATATTAATTTATTATAATATACATATGATGATGATGATCTTGTAGGAAGTGATGAAAAAGGTATTTTCCCTGTGGTCTCTCGTCTATGTGTTTAAATCTCAGAAATTACTTATGACTAGAGCTAGGATTTCTATGCACTTTTCATTGTTTTCCAAGGTTTATTGGTACGCGATGCTCGTTTTATAACGTTTTATATGTTCGTCCCGTGTGTTTTTAAATCAAGAATAAAAATAATTTATTTTGCATTTCATTGCAATTTTTTTGACAATTTTCAGTTTTAAGATCATTTTATTCATTTTTAAAAATCATTTTAGGAATTTTAGGGTATTTGTCGCACTTAAGTCCTGTGTTTTTTATATTTTATTTTAAAATTTTTGTTTTAAAAAGTGACTATGTAACGTACTAATTAAGATTTTAGCTAATCGAATAATATAAATCGTAATTTTTCGAACGGTTTACATCAAAATCGAGATTACGAGTGGCCACGGAAAATTCAATCAGAATAATTCTTTTTTTTTCAGATTCCAAGTAAAATATTTTTAATTTTGCAGACCGACAAAACTTTTTATTACATTTAATTAAAAAATATTTTTTGGTTGAAAATTAAAAAATGTGAAAACGTTTTATAGGTGCATTATTTTAAATCTTTAAGGCATTAAAGCATTTTTATTAGGCCATTTTTAGAGCATTACATTCCCAACCCTACTTATGACACATTAAGAGATGAATTTACAGACTTTATATGTGTAAATAAAGTGTATTTGAAAAGACCATTTTCATGAAAATTATGACTACATGGAATTTAACTCTGATAACGAATGTGATGGTGACGATAAAGAAAAATGTCCACAATATACTACAGCTAGTGATAAGTAATGTGTGGTTTGCGTTTTTAATTTTTCAGTGAATTATAATATTTTATACACCAACGCTTATCTTGGTTTCTACAGTTGCCACTGCAAATTATTACTTACTTTGTCAGTCACTTAAGTGAGCTGTGAACGTGGTTTTTCAAAATAAAATATATAAAATCATATTTAAGGAGCACCTATTGTCACGAGACCTTTTAGGAAGTTTTATGCTCATGTCTATTGAGAAAGAACTATTGATCGCGAATTGACTCCGATCAAATAATTGAAGAAGTTAGCTTCTAAAAATAAATTGTTGAAAGAATTATTATTGTATTAAAAATATTATAATAAAATTGTAAATGATCAACCAAAGTTGATTTATACGACTTAATAGATTTTATAACAATATTTTATTATTAAGTAAAATAGTTGTTATATTGAATATGCAATGTGGGCAATTTTATTTTCAGTTTGGAGGCCTCTTTAAAATATTTTTCTGTAACAAAAATACTACCTATCTACCCCCAAATATTTGTTTGCCGTTAATTATTGTATATAATCTAAAAAGACTGATAACATATTTTAACTTATTTTAATTCAAAGTTCACTTTTACACACACTTTGTTATAGTTTTTTTTTTTAATTTCACTGCAAGGTAAACGTAAAGAAACATTATAGTCTTACAACGTTTTATATATTATAATAATATATTGTTATAACTATTGTTCGGTACTTCTGTGGACTGTTTTTCGAGTTTAAAGGGTATAAAGATGCGCACTCGAAAAGTTTCCCGTCGCGTTTTAATTATACGCCGACACTCGAGTCTGGACGATGGTTTGGATAGGTACTCATAGGAGAAGTAATTTTCTCAAAGTAGGCACAAGGAAAACTACCAAATACCGTGGAATAAATTTAAGTTTGTAGGCGGTAATGCGCGCAGGGTTGGTTCTGCAGCAGAGTTCCGCGCTCGGAATCGTTTTTTAACTATTATGACAATATGGCGATTTGTACTTTATTTTAAATAAATATACTGTTCTTTGTATAGTTATTTTATTTTGTTTTATTCTTTTGATTACCTAACTTTATAAATATTGAACTCAACTCTTCCAATACAAGCTATATGCTTACAGGGAGTGTTGTATATTGTTTATGCGTTTTATTTTTATTATGTATACCTATATAATCATGCAAATAAATATTTTATTATATTTTTATTATCATTATATTTACCTACCACTGATTTTAAATAATTATAAATCCGTACTACAAATGTGCCTGAGTGCAGGGCAAAACTATTAGACAGTGAGTTCCGCTTAATGATGATCATCAAACCGCGGATTATATGCAATTAGCATATCTGCATATGCAATTGCATATAATCGTTTTTTTATTTTTTTTTTAACAGGTATGCATATTTCATTGATTCGTGATGTAAATTGCTTATAATCGTATTTTTATACAAGAAACACACAGATTAAATGTGTTAAACACATACTACATAGTGCATACCACACCAAGGAATCATCTGAAACCCCGTCAATACAACACGATTTAAATTTGATTTATACACATTTTTCTAAAATACCAGAATTAATTACAAGTCTAGAAGCAAGAAATTTGCTACCACACAACTCATTAAAAGTTATAAAGGAGTTATTGACAACGGCATCTGAACTGCCTGAGGTATTTTCAGAAAAAATCGGAACAAAGATTACTCGATTACTGAACAAAAATCCTGGCTATGATTCTCTGAGTATGATCGATGCTTACATTAATGGCAAAAGTACTGTACTGCCCAATACAATAACGAGTAATGTGGCTTTTAAGTTTAATTACTGTTCTGTGACGTCCTGTGATGTTGAACGGTCATTTTCAGTATTTAAATTTATTTTGGAAAACGAGCGCCATAGTTTTACAATGGGCCACCTGGAGCAACATATAGTAATATACTGCTACGAGAACTATAGTTCTAAATAATATACATAAATATATATATATATATATATAAATATAATATAATAAATTATTAATTAATAATTATTTTTTGTTAATACATTTCATCATCATAAATTTTTCGTATTTTTTTTTTTTAATTTAATTTTTAGTGCATATTTTAATATAGTCTATGCATAATTCAGTATTTTATGCTGCATATAATATAGTATTTTCACTGCATATAATCTACGGTCTAATGATCACATTGGTTCGGGCCATTTTGATTCCATTAATCGAAAAATAATTTTAAAATAAAGTAAATAAACAATCTATTTCCGATTGGACTTAAGAATCTTCTGATTTCATTTTTATATTAGCTTGAAATTAAAATCCGTATTCTTGATGATATAATATCATTATTGAAAAACTGTTTGATCACGAATTACAATAAACTACACGACACATGTACGCGATGTACAAATATATAACTGAACGCCGTAACGTACAACAAAAGGTACGCTGCCACACTGATAAATTAAAAAAATTAATTCAGCCCTATAAATTAATCAGTTTGAAATACTATAAAAACGACAACGACGAATGTTCATAAAAGTGATTTAATTAATCAGTACATAGTGATTCTTATAAAAGGTCAATTTAACATTTTAGTAATAAAATATTTAGTTTGGGATTTTTTTTTGATTCCAATAAACCGTTGGTTCTATTAACCAGTGAGATTACATTAAGCGGAACTCACAGTAATACGCGTAAAGTACCTTGGGCACTCGATTTCTCCCGAAAACACAGCACCGCATTGCAGTAGATTAAAACAACGATGTCGGAGCGTCTAGGGGGGGTGGGGGGAGCAAATTATGTTTTTCGTTTCACCCAAAAAATAAATCTCTACCAGATGAGCCGCCGCCGCGGACCCTTTGTGGGGAAACTCCAGCGAACGGTGCTGCAGGTGGTTGCGAAAAGGGCGTTGGGTAATTAAAATAAACAAAGCTCGGAACGGGTATATTATTATAATATATATCTCTGGGAAATATAATTCGAATTACTCGCACTGCACGCGTTATATTATGGTACGATGACATACGCGGAAAGGTCGTCAATGACGATGACGGCGACGACGTCTTTAGCTGCAGTGCGCAGGTAAACGACGAATGGATGGAATTCACACACGGATATAATACACACTATTATAATAATATCAGCCAGCATAAGACGGATCGAGATGGGTTGAAAGGGTTATCGGGGCGGGGGTGAGAGGGTCCTCGCGCGTGGAGGGAGGTTTTGTACAAAATGCGAGTGCGTGCGAATCATAATCGAATTAAACTACGCGACACATAAAGCAGATTAGTCCGACGAACCAATTTCTCCGGATTGGCAAAGACGCGTAACTCTCGTCGTAATAATAATAATAATAATAATAATAATAATATGGTTAGGGGTGATGGACTTACGGCGGTGGCGGAGAAGAGGTGAACGAGAGAGCACCTACGCGCGTATAATCGTGCGATAACCGATCTGTTTTCGCATGACACTCGGCTGTGCGTCGTGATTCGAGTGCCATGTCGTTACCGCGGTATACCTGCGCAGGGAGGACCCGGACCCAAGTAGCGGTATCATGACACGGTACACAATAAACAGGGTGATTTGAAACCGTTTCCTGGCGAGCGGCAAACTCCGCGGAAATCATTATTTATGTTTATATTTTCTCGGTAGGAGTTTCGAATAGTCGCTTCAACGGTGTGAGTCGACTGGAATAAAATGTAATATATGAAAGTGTCGTAGGTCCCTCACTCAGCCCCTCAGCAATAATGGTAGGGCCGACCTCCGCTGTTTACCACCGAGACGTATCAGAAGTACCACCGTATATTATAATATTATAAACCATTGGCGTAAGAAAGGAGGATAAGATTTTGAAAATTGAGCTTTAGTTTTTAGGTTACACACTATATTCCCGTTGTGTCCGTCCGCCCGTTAGTTACCAGTACATAGTTACGATTGTTGATAATATTAAGATAGGTTATGAAGAAGGCTTGTTAATCGGGTTGTTATTTATTATTAAAAAAAAGTTATGTGCGTGCCAGTATTAAAAATCGATTAAATATTAAGATACTTAATTTATTAAAGTTTCTATACAAATAAGCATATTCAGATCACCAAATTATTTATAAATTGTACGTATAATAATGATATGTGGTATTTTAGTTTATTAAATATCTATTAAAATTGTTTAGAAACTTGTAATTTAACATACTCGTAAAGTGAGATTTTCTTACTTGTTTTATTTAAATTTATATTTTATAAATAAAAGTTTCTAAAAGTTTCGTCAATATTTAACATGAATAAATACGAAAGTGTAATAGGTCCTAATCGAATCCACCCCTTAACAATAATGGTAGGGCTGATGACCACTGAATAGATTATATTATTATTGGCGTAATAAAAAAAGATAAGATAACAGAATTGAGTTTTGGCTTTTTATTCAAATTTATATTTTATACATTTACATATAGCGTTGTATATTTGTTTGCAAATATATTATTATTATAATCTATGCGTATATTATCGTTCAATATCAATCAATTAATTCGCAGTGCACAGTTTGTACTCATGCACAGTAATCACAACTCGTAGCTTAATATACACAATAAATGGGAAAATATTCTACAATTTTGAGCTGACAGATGGACTGTTGGAACACAGGAGAAATGTCGAAACAGTTGAATCGCGATTTCCTCATAGTATATTAAACAAAATATGATTTAAATATTGTGTGCGCAGTAAACACTGAAACACCGCGACAGCCGTTGGAAAACGATGTGTCATAAAAAGTATTCGTTCACAGCAAAATCGATACGATACGGTAATAATTATGTTAACTTTTCATAACTGTAGAAAATACTATTATAATTGTTATTGATTTTGTTTTACTGGGTAAAATACTATTCGGAATAGTTTAAAAACTCAAGTTGAAACGACTTATATATATAATAAATGAATAACAGTAGCGTGGTAAATTAATTGAAACTTCGATATTTATTGATCAGGTGTAATAACAACACATTTCTGCTACCTAATAAATTATAGTACTCCGAGGCGGCATCATTGAATACAATAGCTGATTATAATGATATATACTTCTGCGTTACATAATTATAATAAATTATAATTAACTGGAGCTCTGCAATAATAATTGTTCGAATTATATGCTCTGCAATTATATTATTATACGTTCTAAATCGTCTCGATCAGTGTTGAATCCAGACAATTTTTCTTGGAAAGGGGGGGGGTTACTTTTTTATCGATTATGCATTTTTCATTTTTTTTTTTTTTTTTATTTTGATATCAGAAAGATTTCTGGGCCTTACCGAGTTAAAAACTCGCGTGGAGGATTACCAGATATCTAGTTTACATGAGATCGTTAACTAATACACGTGTAAAAATTTAAAAGCATGAGTGTTAAAACAGCAAAATTAAACGTTAATTTGAAGAATATTAGAAAAATTACATTTAAAGTATTTATAAACATGATGTATTGTTTCGTGTTGCGTCGTATTTCAGTGAGTAATTTATTTGTTGAATATCGGTAGGAGCATATGGCCACATAATTGGGCATTAAATTATGTATCTGAGTCCCGACGAACTCGAACGTCTTGCAACATCCGGTTGTTTTAGGCCATTTTAAGGAGAAGTTATTTGTTGAAATTCTAGTCTTAACCTCATGTTTTATATGGGACAATAGATTATGAGGCGAATGAAATTTCAGAGGGAGAATTTGCCCCCCTTTCCCTCCGAAGTACACCTGCAGGATTCAACACTGCATTCTTGATAGGTGCAGAAGGTCGCAGACCCTATTTTTATGTGCACCAAGACACACAATGATTTGAGTAAGTATGCACTGTGCAGTGTGCACTATAGGAAACACAAATTAATAATACGCCAGATACTAGGAAATATGGTTTTTTACCTGAAATATTTGAATTGAAAATAAAAAAATATTATAGTTACCTATATTATAATTTGTTTTTGTCTATTCGCCAACATTGTTATCTGTAGTTATGTAAATAGATATGTACACAGAGATGGGAAATATTTTCTTTTGCAATAAAGTTTCATTTTAAACAAATATTTCATAATAAATAAGCATTGTTATGATTTTGTATAAGGTATTAAAAATTAAAAAGTTAAGTTTAAGTTTTTATTATTATATATGCTATTTAATTTTATTGATTTTTTTGAAAATTGAAGTATTTTGTCGTTTTGATTAACTGCATCGTTAAATTATTATATGAATATAAAATATATAATACATACATTTTTTAGACAGTATTCATATTTCGAGATAAATGAGAAAAAAATGTCTATTTAAAGCAGTAAAATTAAGTGTGCAGCCCAAAATTTTATAAATAATAGGACTTGAAAGGACGTTTATTCTGACTTCATCTGCAGTTTGTTCTGACATAATATTATCAATAATTGAAGTCACTGATGCAATAACTGGATAAGTAAATTCTCTAAAATGTTTCAGGAGACAAACAAAAACTTCTTTAAAATTGGTAAAAAAAAAACATTAAAAATGTGAAACCATTCTATGACGTGTAAAAGTAGAACATACCGAATAAATTAATTTCCACACTATATTAACTATTTTAGGTAATGATAATAATTTATAAAAACTAAAAATTGTTGATTAATACATTTCCAAATTTAAAATTTGGAGATATCCGCTGGTTATTGCAACCGACCAGAAAGCAATTAATCAAAAAAAAGTCATTAAAGGCGATTCAAAGACAATAAAAAAACATTAGTCCAACTTTACAAAAATATACAATAATTATTATAATAAATGTACGAGATAAAATGATATCTTAATTCTGATAAAATTATTGTCAGGAGCAATGACCAGTTACATCCGGACATATCTGGTTATTACAACCGAAAATAAATTAAAAATAGTTTTATAACCATATATATCTCATACAATAATGTTTGGACGTATCTGGTTGTTGCACCTATCGATTGATGGGGAATTTTTGGGAGATTCGCTTTTCCTCCAAAATTGATCTAAACGTGTTTATCACCAGTTTCATTTTCATTTTCGCCACAACAAATTTCAGTTTTTAAATTTTGGTAACCGCTTGCAAAGTTATTGATAATTAACAATAAATTTTAAAATAGTTAATTTAAATTAACATAAACAATGATAAAATTGTTATAGATAGGCACACGTAAACAATACATTATTGTCAAAGCAAATTATTAAAAAAAAAAACACAATCATTTATAATAATATACTTAAAGTATATACTTAAGTATTAGTTAGGTATACTGTACATCTGTAAATTATAAAAATGGTTTTTAGTTTATTAATAATCAAAATAAAATTTCCGTTAATTATATTCATAACAAAAAATACAAATTATTTTATTTAACAAATTATTATTAATAAGTATACTTTTATCGTGTTCATTTGTGTACATAGAATACGTAAACATTATCTTAATTGTCAGTTGTCACATATGTACCGCGGACGTAATCTTTACGAAAAGTCATGAACAATTAATGGTCTATAATAAAATATTTCAATTCTTACGTTTGCAGTAGGTTACCAAAAACTAAAAACTGAAACTTGTTGTGGCGAAAAATGGAAATATATATTATTATATTGGCTGAAAACGATGACACCCGAATTTTCGTGTTGAAAACGAGTTTTTGAAAAATGTGAACTTGTCTGGTTGTAAATTGCATCAATGCCGTCAATAATCGCGTAGAAAAATTCCCGACGTTATATAGGTCACGTGAAAACTCAAGAAAAATCCAATGCATATTTCGTAATTAAGTACCTTTAACATACGACGCGCCGAGTGGTAATAATAATATGATCGTGGCGGTCACCGTGTTATTATTACCTATGTGTAGGTCGTATTAAACTTACTCCAAGTCATTGTCGGTGAACGTTTTTCGGAGACTGACCATATTATATGCAAAACCTGAAATTGATTTATCGTAGAAAATAATATATAAATCCATAATATACAATATTATTACTGGGGATGGGTCATTTCCGGGAACGTAATTTGAAGGGGATTCACGGATAGGAATGCCCAGGAATTCTCGGGAACATGCGGAAATACCCGGGAACCATGGAGAAATTGCGGAAACCAATTATAGTTAACGCATCACAAGGGTTTATAATAGTCTATTTCATTTCAATATTTAAGTTTTTTTTTTTAAATTAAACCCGCCATATGATTAAGCTCCAACCCTTATTTTTGTGCTCAAATACAGACTGCAATGCGTGGTACGATTTTAATCAATTTTAATAAGATGAGTGTAATATTATATTAATTATAAATACGTTAACATTGTCCATAAAGTGATTATAAATTATCTACCCTTTCTCCTGTACTGATGCACAAATATACAATGGTACATATATGTTGCGATACATGATAACAATGATTAGAGTATTTATAAAATATATGACCAATTACCACTCATTGTAAAATGTTTTTGTTTCAAGTACCTATTAGTTAGACTTTACTTCTATTAATATTAAAAAGTCCTCCCAAATCTGACTTCAATTACTAACAATAATGTTAAACATCTATTTGTTGAATTCAGTTTCAACAACTTCAGTTTTGTGGTAAGTTCCACATACATTATTCCTTACCGCTCTACCCATCATTACGAGTCTCTCTGTCTGTTGTCCAGTTCGTTATATATGATAATTCTAATTGTATATTCCTTTTTTGTGGTGACTTTAATCTATCTGACATAATTTGGTCTAATGACAACCTTGGCCTATCTTTTTCCTCCACTACCTACTGATATTAGAACCAACTGCTTACTGGAAATTTTTGCGTTTTTAAACTACTTTCAAATAAATCATAACTCAAACTCGTATGGGAAGATCCCTGATCTTGTATTTTGCAACAATGAGACAGCCACTGTGGAAGCTGTTATTGATATTCTTATTCTCTGTGACCCTTACCATCTAGCCCTTTGTATAAATATCTCATTTGGGATAACTGCACCCCCTTTCTATTGACTCGAACAAATCTTTTAATTTTCGCCAAGCTTCGTATTCAGATTTAAATAAATTTTTGCTGTTTTTCAATTGGTATAATACGTTTTTGTCCCTCGATGTAGATTCGGCTCCAAATGCTTCTTATGATACTATGCACTACTGTATACTACAATTTGAGCAAAAGTTTCTTATATTCCTTCTAAATTTCTAGCCTGGTTCATAAAAGACCTAAAAAGACTTGTAAATTGTAATCGTAAAAAAACGTACACACGCTAAGTACAAATTGACACGCAATTAAAACGATTATACAAATTTCTCGTATCTTCGTGCTCGCTACAAATTTAAATCCAAGAAATACTATAAAGCTCACCTCTTTCGTACTGAATTAGCTTTAAAACACAATCATCGTTCGTTCTAGGTGTCGTATACCTATCTTTCGATGATACACTTCTACCTAATTTTGAGAACTCAAACGACCATAAATAAACCGGTTACAGAATTGTTCTCAAAATGTTGGTATGACCACTTTACCTTTTAGACCTCGCCTTCAAAGACCATAAATCAATCGGTTACAGATCAGACTCGGAGTAAAGCTGACATGTTGTGGCTATTCAAAAATAATATAATAATCTGCACTGAAAAAGAATTTTATTATATTCAACAAACATATAAAACACGGGTTTATATGTATTACGGGTATTTATTTGTACAATATTAAATTGACTATTAACTTTCCCCTGTGGCTACTCTTCTGACATTCATTTGATGAAGAAGTTTTCCTTTTGATATGAAAATTGAGTTGCGTCACTCCTATATATAAACTAGATGATAAATCTGACGTGAAAAACTATAGACCTATCTATACTTTTCCATTTAATAAAATTGTTAAATTTTAACTGTTAACCATTAGTCATCCATCCTGAGTTAGTCATCCATCTGTTAACTCCATACTAATAGACGAACAATATGGCTTCAGACCCGGCCGTTCTACTACGATGAACTTTATTGTTTTCAATAATTACATCTTCGAGGCCTTCGAAAACTACTGACAGGTGGATACAATACTCACTTTTGTCTAATCACCTACTCCAACCTAATTTAGATAATTTCGCTCCTATTTAAATTTACTATGACTAAGCCTCAACGTCGAAAAGTGTTAAACGATACCATTCACTAAATATAGATCTGTTATTCTCTTTTCATTTAAGGCCAATGGTTCTACACTAGTATTGGCCATGAATACAAAAGATCTGGGTATTCTTTACACACCCACTATTAATTTTCATTCTCACATTGTGTCATCCTCATACAAGGCTCTCAAAGTTCTTGGATTTTTTAAACAAATAGCGTTTGAATTTAAGCTTGAGTCTTACCTTAAATTACTTTATTGCTCCTTAGTTCAACCTATTGTAGAATTTGGATCCGTGTTATAGAACTCTCATATAGCTTCAAGCTCCTTCCACTAAAACACATACAAAGACGGTTCTTATCATTCGCAGCCTATGTCCTTAAGATTGGACACGCCCCACATGATTATTTCCCTGTGCTGAGGAAATTAAAACTTACTTCACTGGCTGATAAAAGATCAGCTGCACATTTATCATTCTTACATAAACTCTTGGATGATTCAATAGATGTCCCCACTCTCCTCTTCAGTATCAACTTTAAAGTCCCATAGCGTTGCCCCCGTTCACATACTCTTTTTTAGTGTCGTACTGTTCCACTAACTTACTATCGCAATAACCCTATTTATCGTATGATGCGCATGGAAAATGAACAACCAACCTTTTTTTTATAACCTATATCATCTTATTGTTGTATTTTTAATCTAATGTGCTATTTATGAATTATATAATTAGACTCCGCTCATATTGTTATAATTAAAAATGAAATAACTTACTGTCAATTTTATAGTTAAGGTGATTTTTTTTACTGTTAATAGTATTTTTGTTCCTGTAAATACTGTAATTATATCTTTAGTACTAAATTTAGATAAATAAATTGGAGATATAGAAAATTTGTTCAATTCATTTTTGAGGTGATAAGATTATTTTAACATCAAGTGTTATTGTTATTTGAAAGGGAATTTCGAGCTATTAATGTTCGAGTTACTGAGAGTTGACTAAACATATTGAAAACTGATATAATCACACCAAGTGTTAAAGTGTTATTTTAATAATAATAAAACTTACTAAAATATCACGATCATAAATATTTAACAATATGTATATTTGATTAGATAAAAATGTATTTTTTTTTAGCTTTTTGCAAAATGCAATAAATTATCAGTTAATTATAAAAACATTAATTAGCACAAAATAGCAAAATAATTATGAAAATAGATAAAAAAAAATGGAGAAAAAAAACAATGAAATATGCAAAAATATGCACTATAGACACTTTTGTTTATACATTATTTTTAGACTCGAGTATATGAAAAACGGATTTATAACTAACTCTACTATAATTTTAAGCAATATAAACAAATATAAAAATGTAATTAGTCTCGAGTTCTGAACATGAATCTGACAATCTGTTTGTTCTGTTTAACTTACACAATGTACGAATCACAATTCGTTTGATTTCGTCTTTAGTTCTCGAAAGTATTTTGAAATATAGTATGACGTATAATATTTGAAACCTTTTCAATACAAAATGTTTGCAAAAAATTATATTTTTATTATTTAATATTATTCTTATTATTCTTGACTTTTTTGAACGACAACAAATATTTTCAATCTTATACTCCAATGCAGAATATTTTTTTTGATAATTTTTATGTTGAAATATGAAATATGTGTGGTTAATTTCTGAGTTATAGGTAACTTATAATTTATTCGTACTTAAATTTTAAATAAGTGAAGTAGTGGACCAACATTTTACAGCGTACTCCTATACTAATCCATTATATTAATCAAATATCACGACTTCAAACCAAAACTATATATTAAAAACTTTTTTTAAACAGTTGAAATTTAGTTTTTAAAAATATATAAAAAGGTTTTCAAAATGTGGTAAATAAAATAGAACGCATTGTAACACTATATCGATCATTATCAAGTCTCTAGAAATCTATAATTTCATATAATACAATTATACATAATTGAAAACAATTATAATTGTAATGTGTATGTTCTCCATTGATATAAAGTATTTGCAATGTATTGTTAGTTTTTTTAAACATTTAATGATCATTCATTTCCTTGATTTCGTGTAGAACAATAAGATATGCTTTTCTCGAATTTTTATAACTAAAATGCATATCATATAGGTACTGGAAAAACAATTTTATGTAAATAAGTATTTAAATTAAACACTTGAGCTTGACGAGCAAAGTAGTGGATTACGACTTTGTGGGGTATATTTTTAACATTGTATTGTAATCCGCTAGTCTAAACTTTAATTATTTATTTATAATTTTAACATATATTTTGATAGTTAATATGTACACAATATGATTTTTAGAAAAGATTTTTGTCTATGATTGTAAAACGAAAAAAAAATTGGCATCACTAATAAAATTGTAATACCTAAACAGTGTTGCAAACTCCTGCACGCGTCGTACAGCAATACTTACTCAGCAGATATGTTGAGCAGCTGTGCAAGCGTTCACACGAGCCAGTCTGAATTATACAGAGTTAGTGAGTATCCCGTTCTATCAATAAATATTTATACTTTAATACCAGCATCTGAGTTACTTATTTAATGGTGACCTATCCGTTCTTTACTAAACGACACAATCCAAAAAATACTGGTTGATTATAACCTAGTAAAGGTAAACCACGAACTCGGTAAGTCACGGATTCAACCGGACTTACTACACCAGTATGATAAAAATTGGTAAACAGTTAATTTTTTGCGTTATAATAATGTAGTGTTATAAATTACTTATAATTATTTTAAATTATATAAAAACAATATTTACAAAAATATAAAAACCCACTTTAATCTTCAAAAAATAATTAAGATAGGAATTATGAAAAACAAGTGACAGCATTAACAGCCACAGAGAATAAGCTGCTCATACAGAGAATGAAACAATAGTTGCTCAGACAATATATTATACATAAAGGTCCTAAGGGCTAAGATCATTATTTTTTTTTTTTTTTTGTTCGTATTTAGTCCGTGACAACGAATTTTTTCTCAGATAACCATTCAAACACACCCAAACAAGTTTTCTAAAAATAAATCATAAATGTTAAAATAATGTAATATTTTATTAAATAACTGAATAATAATAATAATAATAATAATATATGTTTTCATAATATTAAAAACATTAATATTATGTTAAATAATATTTGTATCGTATTCGTGTTGGGTTAGGTATTTTTATATCGTGATAAATTAAACGGTAATTTGATTAATGGATTTATTTTATACGAGCACATGATATTATAATATCGACAAATAATATGTTTTATTTACTGCATGGCTTCGAGAATAATCAATATTCTTTTGAATTTATGATTCTTCCTTTTCTCACACATCGTCGATTAGTGATAACTATACTATTGCCTATAAAATACATAGTACCATCATATGTATCTATCTATGTAGATACAATACCATTGTTGTTGTTATTATTATTATTATTATTATTGTTGTTGTTGTTGATAAATAACAATAATAATACAAATCAATTGACATGTTGGGCACGGGTATCATACCTGAAATCGACAAACCACCAGAGCACAATATAGTTCTGTACCAATACTTCTGTCAAAATAATTGAAATGTCAATCGGTGTATTACAAGCAGTTTAATTGTCCAAAATTGAAAGGTGGCAATGATGTAGACATCTGCAGAACAATAATGCGATCAAATATTGTTGGAATAAAATAAAAAAACATTTCTTACTGTTTGTCTGTCCATTGTTAAAAAATAAAAATACAATCGACCGCCAAGTCCAGTTAGTGGTAAGTATTTTGCTACCTATTGTAATAAAATTTATGATAATACAGTAAAAGAAAAACGCTATATAGAGATCAAAATAATATAGAAAACAATATTATGTTATCATTGTAAATGAGCCGACAGAAACATATTATTGTAATGAAATCTGAGATCTAGTGACTGGAAATAGTTTTTTCTTTAATTTAGATTGATTTTTATTTTTTGTCGAAAACTGTGTTATTCATATCCACAATTTTTTCTACAAAATATATTGTACTGATATAATATTGTTATGTTTTAAAATGCATAATAAACACGAATAATAGTAATAACAATAACAGAAGTGTCATGACGAAGTATATTATATTGTATGTTAAACTGTTCGAAAGCGTTTATGATTAGCTGATATTTTCAGAAATAAATATTATGTTAATGAATCAGAATTTAAAAAAAAAGTCTTAAGTATAATAAAAACTAGTATAGCATCAATATGTAACCGATATTAGGTAATAATATTATATTTTTCAATAGCACAACCCGTGTGTGTACCCACCATAATTAACTGGTTTTGTTATTCCCGAAGGTCAGAAAATAATAGTTTCTTTTTTCGTTATTTGTATCTACTATATGTATAATAGTACTACTAATGGAAACGTAAAACAATTTTCATCTGTGATACTCACATACATAATAATAATATAATGACTATCTAGTACAGGAACAATGGACCAATTAATTAAAATTGTTATAAATGTGTATTAGCAAGCGCAAAACAAAACTGAAGATCATTTCGATGTATATAGATATTTTTTTTATTATTTTTTTTTTTAAATCGAATATAAAACATAAAAATAATATAATAACATAAATTTAAACGGGCTTCGTCATTAAATCAAAACGGAGAAATAATATGCACCTGTACCTGTATAGGTTACTATTGTGATCACTTTCGAGTGAGAACATTGTAAACAAAGAAAAAAACCACTCTGGCTACAAGTTGCAACTAGTCAATTGATTAAATAGGAACGATCATTATAATACAACAGTTGATTGTAAACGATCTTGTCGTTTAAATAATTCAAACGATTAATTGAAATAATAATATACTATAGATAAGGCTAGAAACTTCTAAGAGTTTGTATGATTTTCGATAATCATTCAAAATATAGAGCTAAGTAATATAGAAATTTGTTTCATAATAATACGAGTTTATATTTAAAATATATAGTTGCATATCTTACACATTTTACCATTTTCCATTTATTTATTTTGAGTGACTTTAATATAAAGGTTTAAGTTTTACAAATATTTTGTAAAAAAACCATAGTTTTAAATAGATTTCCTGGACCTGAGATATTATTTTAATGGTTTTATTTATATAAAATTGGTGTTTGTGTTATCCTCACCGATCACTTGCATTGATACTTTTATTTGAACATCGCACACGTGATTCCCAATGGTTAAAAAAAAATTATAACACAAATTATAACTATGAATAAAAAGGTTTTATTAAATATTATGGAATTTTTTTTAATATATATTTTAATAGCATATTTTTAGTAATTATTTGAGGCATACGTGCATGCATATTTTAAGGTTTTTTAGGGTATGAAGTTCTTAACCCTAAATTAATAGGTAACTAGAAGTACGCCAACTCCTTTTCTACTGAAATATCTCATCATAATTCGACAACTCAAATATTATGAAATAAGTTTAGCAACGAAACAATTAATAAATACTCTGTCTATATATTATGTGGCAATTTCACAACAAACTTTTTAGTCTTCAAAATTAACAGATAATAAAAAAATTACTTGACAATTTTCAAAATGTATGTAAAAATGATTATTTTGTAGATATCCATTATTAGATATAGTCTGTACCTTTGTGATGGCAATTATTTTTTTTTACCGCCTTAATTATTTAATTGTTTAGTTTTTTAAAAACTTTATAAATTAAATTATATTATTGCACATACTTCTAAACTTATATTTTAGATTATTTATTGTAATATTATATAAAAATACAATATAGATTAAATTAATAAATTTGAATAAAAAAAAAAGAATGTTTAACACATCATATTAATATATTGAATATTTTAAATTTCCTGGACGCTTCATTTTATTGTTTAAATAATTATAAACATAGTTCGTTGTAATAAAATCATAATAATCAAAAAAATCAAGTGAAATTAATAAAAAAAGTTATATTATCATCTACAGAAAACCAGATAGAAGTTTTATTTTTACACAAGACAGAAAGATAATGTGAATTTATTTTATGTAGATAAGATATAAAAATAAACATTTTTATCCAGATAATGCACAACACTGAGTGCCACAATCATTTCCAGCACAGAACCCGTTAGTCATGTTAAGAATACATCCGATCGACACTGACGACATCATTCTACGCAAGTCGTACACTATTAGTTATTATTATATTATAAGCTTTCAATCACTCTAAACTCTGATGAAAACTCGTTAAAACAGTAACATTTTCTAAATATGTGAAAAAAAATTGAATAATTGTGAAATATGTAAAAACATGTATTTATGACAAAATATGTAAAAATATGTGAAATAAAATGTATATCATTTCATAAAAAATAAAATGGTTTTATATTAGTTTTAAGTCTTAGATTGATGTCTTAAGTGAAAAACTCATTTAACTCAAAAATAAAACTATTTTAAATTGAGCATCATTAATTTGGGGGGCGAATGACCCAAAATTTACCTGATTAGAGCATATATCATTTGGGCGAGAAATTAACCGATCACTTAGGCAAATTTATAAACTATTGAATAATAGGGAAGTAACATACCTATAAAACAACTTTTATACTTACTATTTTACAACAACTACAAATTGCGAACCTCGTAGGTAACACAAATGGGGCTAAATCATTTAACAGTAATTATAATGCACAATTTTATATCATCCGCATCCTAATATTTATTAAATATTAATAATTTAAAAGAAATTCAAACAAAAACTTTACTAAAAATTAATTATAAAATACATTTTATTGAACAAATGGGTATAAGATACGGATACTATACTAATAAAAAAATTTAGTGAATAAATATAAAATAATAAATTATATGACAATATAATACATTTTTAACCATACTAAGAGCCCTAAGTCTCTAAAATTGGGAAAGAAAACTTATTAGTTTATATATATTTCATAAATATACATATAAAAGCTCGCCCAAACAGTGTATTAGATATACTAGTGGTCCGCGTAAATTTCGCCCAAATGATTTGTATAAATTCGTTCAAACGATATATAATTTTGGGCCATTCGCCCAAATGAAAGTCGCCCTTTAAATTTAATGGGTATTTGTGTGGTTTAAAAGTCTAATTTTAGTTTTAAATTTCATATTGGACTGTGGATTTATTATCTGCATTGGGTTTGGTAGTAAGACGAAGAAATTCATCACTTGCCGAAATCAGTTTATCGCGTCACAGTGGAAATACGTATTTACATAAATCATCCGAGCCTCAAAAATGATCATTATGTATGTGTGTGAGTGTTACGTTACGAGTCGAGTCCTCGGCCGTTTTTCCGAATTCCCTCAGAACCTAACCACCTCTTAGAGGATTGTCGTGTTGTCCCTACGTGATCTTATAATCAACTCGTAAAGGAAGGTAATGCAAGTGCCGGCTCGTTTCGCCGCGGCTATTACGCCATATAAGGAGATGACATGATTTCATAAAGCACACATACACACACGTCGCTGTAAAGGGAGGGCGTGGGGATATTTGAGCTATTTAAACTTCGGGACGGACGGGGAAAATATCTAGGAAATTGTTAACGTCGCGCGTATATAATCGCACTTGACGACGAGACGGTACACTCGAAGTGTTGTGTGCGTGCGTGTGCGGGTGTGCGGAGGACGATGGGTTTCGTGCGGCGCCACGAGCAGTTTAACATCGCACGGCGGCGGCCCGAATTAGTGGCATTTTTACGATGATAAAAAGTAAACACGGAGAGACCCGCCACCGCCGACGTTAAGTTATTTTCCACAACGCTACGGGAAAGCGTGTGCACGTCGCGTCATCGGTGGTGCCGTAAAAACGCGGTATATACACGCACGCACGCACGCACGCGGTGCAGGACTCGCCGGATAGGAGTTTATAAAATAATAATAATATCTTGTGCCCCGGGAAAAAGGTATGTTTAATTAATTTTGATCAACAAGAAAGGAATGTGTTTGCCAAGGTTTTAATGAAACAACTGTATTAAATTCCAAAAGGTGGAAAACCCGTTTTCACCCGCACATATGTATTATACACACATATAAAATGCGCGCCGCGCTCGTGTGGTTGTGGTTGGGGGGGCGAAGGAGACATACGTGACATGTGCGTACGGTGGAATTATTATCACCCTATATATACGTGTCGACTGTGTGCGTGAAAGATTTGTATATAGGCGTGTGTGTGCGTGTGCGTCGGAGGGTTCCGGTGTTATTAATGTCAACAACCCCGACGAATGGATTTTTCCACAACGATCCGTGTTTTATCACTCGGCCAAGTGTGTGGAAAAAAAAAAGAAAAACTTTTCCTCAAAACTGTACGTCGCAGTCGCACCCCCGAAAAGGATAATCTAGATTTACTCGATCGCGAGGAAAAAGTCACGAGATTAACTTTACACTTTTATTCCCTTATCTCAGCTCAATGAGTAAAATATAATACAATATAAGTACCAATGAATGTCAAATTTCAAAAACTTTTCACTAACAAATGTTTTTTTTTACGACCGAAAACTCGATATTTATTCGAAAATATGTCATAAAAAAAAAAATAACGTATTTTAACAGGGTTTTTTTTAAACATTCTATGACATTTTAATAATCCGAAAGAATGATCGAAAAGAACATTATTAACATATTTTATTATAAAAATAACACACACGTACCGACAACTTTTTTGTACACGTGTTTATTTTTTCTATCATTATCGATTTGATATTACGAGTTAATAATAAATTGATAAATCCATTCAAATATATTTTTTAAATTAATCTCTATATTTTATTTAAAAATATAATATTAATGCGATAAAATATACATTTATATAATATGACATAATTATATTCGCGTATTTACCTAATGATTTTAATTAAATAATCGCGGTTTACGTCTTGTGTTTAGACTAAATACAATTTGTTTTAAAACGAACAATACACAAACAAGACTATGTGTTTTAGTGCCGAGTTGTAGACTTAAAAGGCGCTACTCCTAATGCGAATCAAAATGATGAATCATTAAAAATAAAACGAAATCTGTATGAGCATCTCGTATTCTGTAAGAAAAGATTACTGGTGTCAGTAATGGAATCCTTGTTAATGATGAGTATAACAAAGTTGTAAGAACCCAACCATTTTTTACTGTGTCATTTTCAAGTCACTTTTGGGGCGATAACTTGACACAAAAGAGATGATTTGAGAGATGAGTTTTATAAATGTACATTTATTTTGGAAATCTGCAGGCTTACATACTCAGTTTCTATAATATTATAACCTTTAGTAGATATTTTTTTAGTAGTTTTCTTATTTTCTTATTATATAAGACTTTAGTACATATTTACATAAAATAAAATCTGTTTTCTTGAGATAATTTTTTTTTTAAAGATTGTGTTATTTATATTAGCGAAAATAAAATACATCATATGAGTATTATATTTTTTTAAGTGACAAAAATCAATGCTTATTCAAATGTATTTTTAAAACCAATATGTGAAATGTTATCAAACTGTAGTTGGTTAATATTTTTGTACACTGAGTAAAATAAAACATAAACTAATTGTTTTCCTCGAAATTATATTAAACAAATTAAAATAAAATCGCCTTCAAGCAAGACGCATATTGTAAATTAAATTAATAAACTTGAGAGTTTATCTGGCAAATAAATGGATTCCATATTCAGACAAGTACTCAAATAATATTATATTTGAAAAGCAGAATCATGTTTTATGACTATATTGAGGACGATGAAAGAACTAAGCGTAATACGAAGTTAACATTGGGTCTTACAGAATTAGGTAATTATATAAGTTCAATACTATAGTTAAGAACAATACGAACGAGTTAAAATAATAATACTATAACGATATATGAGTTTCAAAATATATGGAAAACCGCATCAAAATACTGAACGAATCTGACAACATGATAACTGGTTAGGAACAACGATGAAACGCGAACCTACCTATACATATAATTGCGAGAGTTTATGTGTTTAACTCCGATATTGAAATATTTGTAATATCATGATTTATTAACATATTAAATTTAACATGAGGCGATTGCTTTCGAGAAGATTATTTATGAATAACACGCGGTGCGTTTATTATAATAGAAGAATAAGAAAAAAAAAACGAAAGAAAGAATAAAAGATCATAGGTAATGCTACATATTACACTGCAATACGTTCAACAATTTGTAATAACTATTGATCGTGTAATATACATTATATAATAACATATTATTCGTGTGCGGGTTTCCCAAAATAAAGGGTTGTGGGATAAGTATAACGATTTTAAATTGACGTGTACACGTCCATCGATTCATTGCTCGTAATAATTACCTTCCGTTGGTCTCGCTATCACATACGAACATAATTTATTGTCTTCCGGTCGTGGCGGTAGGCAAGTACCTACCTAGGTCGGTAAAATACGATTGAGAGCACGGTAAGGTTGAGAAATTAGTAATACGATTGAGGAGGGCATTGCCCATTTGAGCCAAAAAAATTAATTCTTTTTGGGTCCGGTCCATTTGCACAAAAATAAAAAAAGCATATTTTTTCCGACTTCTCATTTTTGCCAAATTTACCTGCATAAACATCTATAATTCATATTTAAAAACACGGCATAGTTATTATATAAAAAATGCGTGTGGGTTGATTATTATAAAAAAATAATGCGTGTTTGAAAAAAATATATTAAGTTATTATAGTTTATAAAAAAAAAATGTACCTAATATTATATATTATTTTTAAAAAAATCAAATTATTGACTATGATTTAAAAAAGAAATGTGTATTATAACTATTATATTGTTAAAAAATAAAAATGTATTATTATTAACAATCAAAATTGAATATCCTTATTTAATTTTGATTGATATTTAAATTGTTTTATTATAAACTATGTCATTTTTAAATATAAATTATATATGTTTATGCAGGTAAATTTGGCACAAATGAAGGCTGTCAGAAAAAACGTACCTTTTTTTTATTTTGGCGCAAATGGGCTGTACCCAAAATGAGTTAATTTTTTTGGAACAAATGAGTAATTTTCATTGAGAACATTTGATTTTTTTTTTTTTGTAACGTGGCTAAATTTAATAACATTGTTATAATTTTGATTTCCACTTTAACCCCAACACTTTTGTATACTTTAAAGTTGGTTCATTAAAAGTCACAACCTCGGTTTGTCGATACTCAAGTGGTACCGCTTCTAGTAGTGCCATTGATTCTACATAGTTTGTTTCAGTTGCTACATCGCACAGTGGTCTGAAATGTAAGTTAAGCTTACATAAAATAATTTTTTTTTTTTGTAATAATTTATAACGAAAACAAAACATTAATTATTAGCCTATGTTACATTATGTACCATTATTATAAATATAACTTATAAAAATAAATTTTTATATTTCGACCATTTTCGACTTAAATATACATAGGAATGAATAAGTGATGAAATTTGATCTTCGTATTCTGAAGTTCATTGATATCCATTACGTTTTTCGCTAATTTTTTTTAATAAATATGTTCTTGATTCAACATTTAGTGGGTTTAAAGCGCCTTTTCTGCGCAAAAAATTAAACAGATCTTCGTACGAAAAATTTTTAATTTTTATACTGCTACTAGAACCAGCTTTAAATGTGATCCAGAACCACATAGTAAATAAAGGCAAACAAAAGATTAGAATTAATCATTTTTATATGTTGGTTTTTAAAAAAAAATATTGGGCAAGTGTTATTTTTTGTTACTTTTTAGTTATATTTATTATTATAAGTAAACCTTAGTTTTTAATTATTATGTCACATTTAGAATATAAATATATGTTTAAATAATAATGTCTACATTATTATATAATTACTTACATTCATATAAAAAGTGCATTTTATAATTTCAAATAGTTTTAAAAATAATTCATCCGCTTGCAATAGCAGTTAAACACAAACTAAATTAATAACGATATTACGAAATAATATGGATTATATTCTATATATTTTAAGTCATAAATCGATTTCACTAATGACTATGATAGTATTTTATTAAACTTCCAATTGTATAATCTTATTAAAATAGCATTAATTACAAATTTATTGTTTGACTATAATTTTATCATACTTTTTAAATTAGATTTCATGTATGCTAAATTTACATTTCAGACCACTGTGCATCGTTCACGTAAAGGTCCGTCTGAACTACCTTTTGAACGTCTAGATGCTTTTCTACTTCGTCCACAGCCAACTGTTGAAGGGTTCTAATGGCCAAGAACGGAGAACGTTGTCCAAACGTTACGGTTATCATTTCAAACTATTGCACCGGTTCTGTCGGCTGAAAACGGCAAAGAAGTCGCTAATATGCGCGGTGTTCAGAAGTGACAGCGACCCGGCGAAATATTTACCTTATGTCTGCTTTAAACACTATGGAATGTAATCGGAAACGCACTAAAATCCCCGACATATCTTGCTAAAGTTTGGGTCTGGAAAATAATCAATCATTCAAAGGATTGCCATTAGAAATAGTTACAGACGCATCCAGAACTACCAGAACCTTAGCAGTTGTGCTCTTAGGCTTGAGAACCGCATGATGTAGAGTATAGTAGATGCTCGAGGTCAGAGTCTCGGTTGTATGACCAGCATCAAGATAAACTTGCATAGCTGCATTATGCTGCAGCTATCTGGCTGTTGCCAAAGTTCCTCAAACTTCTCTAATCGAATTTCGAGCTTGTGTAAACATTGCACAGCTATCGCTCGAGACTGTCCCAGCTGCGGTGGGTTTCGTATGAATGAAAGACGCACAACATATCTTCCATCTGGTCACCTGGTAATTGTAACGGTGTACAAGCAATTGCTTGTTTGCAACATTTGCGTTTTTTGAAAAATTAGAAAAGTCAAAAAAAAAAAAAACTTTAAGTCGTGCACGTATAAGTAAGTGCATGATAAACAAACGTGTAATTCGGACAGACCCTTTTAAAAGATGGCATGCAACTCGGACTTTACTTTATTATTTTTTTTTTTTTTGGCGTGCAATTCAGATGCAGCCCACCCTCGCCGCCCCTCGGGTATCGGATTTCTCGGCTCGACGTCTCCTATTCGTATACGTATTATGACGCGAATAATGAATGTATATATATCTCGCCGAAACTCGACCGCCGCCAAACCACCCCTATACGGCGGCGGCGACATCATCGATAAAATATATAATAGTAATATTATTATTATATATAGCTGCGTATCGGGCGAAGGTGCGTTATACGAGCATAATGCCGGGATTTAACAGGGTGTCGTATAATCAGTGTCATTGCCGTGATGGATTAGGGGTTTCTCCTCGGCCGGAACCGATGAATGGTTTTGTACTTGGAATGATACAAAACCTTATACATCGCCATCTCCACCACCATTCCCTACATCGTTCGGACGAAGCGATTGAGTTATTGCCGCGGAATGATGCGGCGAAACGCGCCGCGGCCTTTTTAACTTTATATTCCTCATCGCGGGTAAATACCGCGCGGTTCCGGATGTGTTTTTTTTTTTTTTTTTTTTTGTTCACTTCCCAAGTGGTTTCAATGCTTCTTCACTTCGAGCGGGTGGGTTAAAAATGAAAAAAAAAATAATATGTAATCATAGTCGTGAGCAATAATAAATTATAACGATGCGGCGACCGAGAACGAGGAAAAACGATTAAATAACTATAATAATAATAATAATACCTACGCCTCCGCGGACGGAAGGGCAAAGGTGTCGGTATGAATTCCGGATTAGGGGTGTCAGTATTTGAACTATATATAATACAAGTGCATAAAACGAGAAAAGTAGCTTTATATTACGACGTCAAAAATATATACATCATCTCTTAGCCCTATAAACAAGAAACGCCTGTGGTTTTAAAGGGGTAGACGCCGTTTAAACTCATTTTCGACGTAATCGGTCTTTCGCCTGTGTGAATATCGAGCTATTTACACACTATCATAAAATAAAAAGATATTTTAATAATTGTTTGCATTTTTGTTCGATTTGCAAAGCCTATTAGAAAAAAATATTTTATAACTAAAAGCGACGATTTTGTAACTTGCGAATCAGTCTGATTAAAAATCAGTAAATAACAATGATATGACGACTTAAGACTGTAGAATGAGTTATAATAAGTTATTCAAGTGATAAGGGATTGAAGTGCGAAACCAAATCGTGTGTTTGACAATGTAAAAACCTTATCAAAAGTCAAAAAAAAATATTCCCGCTTCGTTAAAACACATTATTTTTCTAAGCTATTAAGAAAGTACACATAATATATAGATGCGTTACCCTGGCACCACGACTAAAAATTTTTTTTTCAAAATTTTTTCCATGCTTTAGTAACCAATTCGTAACCATTCGTAACCACAAATTTGAAATTTGTAACCTAAATCCATTACTGCAAAAATCGTTTTCCGGAAACGGGTATTCGTGTAATGTTACGCATCTTGAAATAATCTACTTAAAAATTTCAAATCTTTTCTAGGGGTTAGTAAGCAATTCGTAACCATTCGTAGCTACAAATTTAGAATTATTTTTATATTTATCTAAAAATATTTCAAATAAATAAAATCATAAATTTACGTCGTAATAAAAAAAAATACTTTCCTCTCTTTACTTTAAATTACAAATATATTTGTTGACATGATTTTAATTTTTTTAGATAGAAAACTGAATTTTTTTTTATATGATGCTATAGGATAACCTAACTTTTGATATGACGTATAACATTAAACAAATTTCAAATCTCCAAATTTATGGTTACGAATGGTTACGAATTGGTTGCTAAAGCATGGAATAAATTACGAAAAAAAAATTTTAAGTTTTGGTGACAGGGTAACACACCTATAATATAGTTACACATGACTTCTACAAGACCAATTTTAAATATATGATGCTAAAAAATATACTTTGACATTTTCATACATTATCTGTATAATTTAGTATAAGCATACTAAAGATATAATATATAGATACTTTTTAAATGGTTAAAAGTATTAAACTATTAAAATTAATAGGTAGCAATTATTGAAGTTATGAATTATGAACTTTTGATAGGTCATTGGTTCTCAAAATATTTTTTCATTATCACCTGATATCTACTAGATAGTTTACTTATTTAACACTAGCTGAGAAAAATTGCAAATAATTATAGAATATATAGAATAGTTATGGATATTATGTAAATTTAGCGAGTATATTATACTAAAAAAAAAAAAAAAACTAGAAAATTAAGGATAAATCGTATACACCACAGATTGTAACTAATGCCTTTAAGGTATATTTTTAATTTTAGTCTTAACCAGGCCTTGTAATAGCATTATGATTATAACGTTATATATGAAAAAAAACCTATTAAAATTTGTAAACGTAATCAAAACGTAAACAAAAATAATTAAATGCCACAAAGCAAGACATAACGATTGACAAAATATATAATATATCATTTGAAAAATATAATGCAAAACGAAATTATTTAAAATTCGTTTACTTAAAAGTTATGTAATAATATTAATAGTTTATACAAGTATTTATTCCACGCGATTTATTTTTATCTTTGTAATCAATCCAATAGTTTGTTATATTCCATGCTAGGGTCATTCCCTGCATTATATAAATAATTTTTTTTTAATGATAAAACGATAAACGAAAAAGTTGTATAACGTTTAAATTGTAAATAACTTAAAATGAATTTTTTTTTTTTTAAATGCAATATCTGGTTTTACCATAATTTTCCACAGCGATAACTCTATTCACAGATAGTAATCATATAGCAGGCATATTTTTTCGATATCTAACAAACACATAATTAATTCTCAAATAACCAATACAAAATTAACTTAATTTTTAATAATTATCAATGCATCAAAAATGACGTCGCTGGCCAACCTATATATTGTTGGCTATAGTCTTCTTATTGATCACTTAATATCCAAGTGAATTATAATACTATATAATTATATTCATATATTTTATATTTGTGTCCATTAGATATTTATTGCTTATATGAATAAAATATCATTATAAGTTAAAAAGTATTATTTATTTATTTATTTATTTTTTTTTTTTTTGATCTCATTTGAATTTTTAGTAAAAACTGGTTTTATTTTTTTAATTTACTACACAGTTTCAAATAAATATTACAAAAATATACAACCTTAAAATGTATGCACTTTTGTAAATACTTTGATGGCAAACTTATAAATTTAAATGATTTTTACTATCAAATTTTGTTGCACTTTCGTACGCCATCGTAATAATTTTTAAACTCAAAATTAAAAAAAAAACTGTAATGCGGAAATTTTCTGTTTCTTGTTGCAAATTACCTTTAATTAAGTATTTGCATTAAATATTTTTTTCATTTTTTTTTTATTCACACATCTGAATCAGCTATTGCACTTATGATATATTAAAAGAATCTATGAGCTGAATCAATATATTATACAAAAGAAGCTACCAATAGGCGTCACTTCATATGTATGTGTGACTTAATAACATAACACATAAATGTAAATATTGTATTTTTTCTAAAAAAACGAAAGCCATGTGATAATAATGGGAAAATATTGAGAATAAAATAATATACTGTTCAATAATTAAGTAATCTAAATAAATTACAAAAAAAAAAATTAGAATTAATAAAAACAATTCGGTTCCTCATTTCCCGTTAAGTAATAGGTATTCTACTATAATATTATAACGTATGGACCTTTAAAAAATTGTAAATATAATATACCAATAATACTATAGTCTACAGTATATATAGTATTAACTAAGGATTTGAAATATTTCATTTTAAATATTTCCAAGTTGAAAATTTCAATATTCTTGAAATATTTCAATGAAATTATGAAACATATTTTTATTTCTTTTAAACGTATTTGGTTATAGATGATTAGAAATGATTATTGATTATACAAAGAAAGCATTGATAATGAATGACTTATCTGTCAAATGAAACGTATTAGGAGCTATGATAATGGTTATTTATCAAGTATAGATGGTATTATATTATCGGTTATCGGCTCATCACTCATTTATTATTTATTAATTATTTATTATTTACTCCATACAATAAATCAAAGTTTTAAATTATTCTCTTGCTGTATGATTACGAATTTAAACTTTTAGATATAACACACATATAATACACAAATTATATATATTTCATGAAATTTTAAAACTTTAATATTAACCGAATATCATCAAAAAATACCGCGGAAAGTATGTAGGTAAAAATAAATCGTTATTCCGTGGAAACGGCGTATTACATCGCAGTGTATTTTCGATATTTATTTTATTTTTCACTTCACAATTTTCGGCCGGTCCTAAGTAATCAGCGTATCAGTGTATTTTATGCGGATCCCCTGCTTAAGTAAACGCATTTCCAAAGCTCCGGGTCGGAACAGTTGTCAGTGTCAAGAAAACAAGTGTCACGTGGTGGTATTAGACACGAATCGTTCGGTGTATATTATAGTGTAGTACGGGGCCTTGGGATTAATAACACTGTAATATATATATATAAGCACCGGGAGGGGGGTGGAGAGGGTGGTGCAGGAGGGCGAGTTTTCAAATATACTCGCGGCGGTGCAGAAGAAACGCAATTAAAAACTAATTAAAATTCAATCGACCGATTGTTTTCGTTATTATTATGTTCAATCACGGGCAGAACACCGCCGAAGTCTCTTTCTCGCGGATTGCAGCAGCCGATCAAACGAAAAACTTTCAATCGTCGGTATTTACAAAGTTGCGTACCCGCTCGCTTCCGTCTCGGGCCACATTGAAACATAAGAAAAGCCTGCAATTAATAATATCCAAATGAAAAGACCTGCTGGTGGTGGTACAGCGGCGAGGATGCTAACTTTTTTCCACTTTCCCGCGCGCGCCGTCTCCGTTTCCGTCGACGTACCGTTCCTCTCCGGTTACACAGAGACCTACCCCTAACAAACAATTAACAATGGGTTTTAAAAGAGATAAAAAAAAAAAAACTAAATTAGAAAAGCTGCCGCGGCTCGATAAACGCGCGATGAGGAACTGCGCGCCGCTGTTATTATAATATTTTATTATTGTTGCTAAAAACGGAACAACGGTTTCAATTAAAATTAACGAGAGAAAGGATGAAACCTTAGGGCTGCATTATGCGATGGTGTATGGTATAAATAATAATATAATATAATAATAAAGGTCTCAAGATCTTTATTCGGACCATTCGAGTGTTTAGATTAAATATAAAGGTGGTATATACCATATCGGTACACGTCGTTACAGCGATATTTTTCTTTTCGATATTATAATATTATGTATAGTATGCCAGTATGTATATTCAGCAAAATATTCGTCGCGTTGAGAATTCAATTGCTTATACTGTAGAATGATAATAATTATATCTAAAGTCTTGTCACGATTATTATTATGTTTGTGAACGTATTTCGTATAAAATGACTAGGGTTTTAAAATTCCATGAAATTTGTTATCTTGAAATATATCATAATATGTATATTATATGTGTGTTATATCTTAAAGTTTAAAGTCATAATCATACAGCAAGAAAATATTTTAAAATTTTAGTTTATTATATCGAGTAATAATAAATAATTAATAATTAATAGTCAATAGATGAGTGATGGACCGATAACCGATAATATAATACCATCTATACCTGATTTAATAATCATTATCACAGGTACTAATTCGTTAACTTTGAAAAATAAGTCATTCATTACCAATGCTTTCTTTGTGTAATCAATAATCATTTCTAATCATCTATAACTAAATACGTTTAAACGAAATAAAAATATTTTACATAATTTCATTGAAATATTTCAAGAAGAGTGAAATTTTCAATTTTCAAAACTTTAAAAACGACTGATACGACGAGGACGGTTATCATGAACGGTTATGTACCTATTTAAATGTTTAAAAATATTTTTTTAAGACTTAACATCTGCAGTATTGTAATTATTAGTATGTGTCATCAGAAATATTCCCGAAATATTCTTCTAACTCTTCAAAGGTTTAATATATAAGTAAAGTACAAGTAGAACGACAGTATTAACAAGCAGTTTAAAAATGTATGATAATAAACTTATTAAAAAATCCCATCTATACACTGAAAACTGAAGTGTATAACTTAAATCAGATTTATTTACAATAGAAATTAAACGAGTTTGGGAATTATCCATGTCTTCCTAATATCTTGTAATATTTTAGGGTAAAAATATTTGTCGTTCGGACCGCATTTACAACTACTACAAGTTTAATTGAATATTGAAAGTAAAAAAAAAAATGTGATAATATTTCCAATAAATTCTTGCTTTTAGGATTGCACGATGATTGATTGGGCAGACGCGGAAATCACACGACATAATATTGACTTATGTGTGATTGTACAACGGCTAAGATAAGGCATAAGTAATTATTGTTCCGTAGAAAATGTTATGCTCCTTTTATGTTATATTATGAACTATGTTGCAGATTTAAAGGCTCTAAAAAACAAGAAAAATGATTTATTTAAAATAATCGATAAATAGATTACACTGAAAGAACTGTAAAAATCATTCGGGATTCAGTTACAAACGAGACTATACGCAATAATGCAATACTAAACACAACAGTGCAAATAATGCAATGTGATTATATTACGACTTTGATAAATAACTTATCGTTTTGTCTTTATTACAATCGTCATCGTATTTAACTGGTATAATCGGTAAATTCATAATGCATTTTAAAAATATAAATATGTTTTTTTTTCGTTTAGGAGGAAATCAAAATAAATGTCATCAAAATTTCTGAAAACACCATTGACATCATACATACATGAAGTATGTAAAAATAATTAAAAATGCAAAATAAAATTTAATTTTTTAATTTTTTGATATATGAAACGGATTTTTTGTTCGGAAAGCATTGTTTTAGGACATTTTAGGACATTCCGAAAAAAATACAAATTGAAATTAAAATCGGCACCATAATTATAACTTATTATAATTAATATTACTGTCAACAGCAATAAAATATGCATCAATTATAATATATTATTATTTAATAAATCATAAAAAAAAATATCTATATATTATAAAATTCGTTCGGTTAAAATGTAATCCAAATACGAAACAATTTTGCATACGGGTTAGGTACGTTTCTTATCGCGTGAGGTGCTCTTTGATGGATGATGCTATTTTCAACGAAAGTAATATACGTTATATATATAGGCACTTACTTTATATTATTATCATTATTGGTGAAAAATATGATTTAATGTACCTACATATTTTATTACGACCATGAAGCACGTTTCACAGAAAAAAAATCTTTTTGCCAGCTATAATATATTTATCGGCACATTTGCATGTTTTAATTCATTCAGAGATAAAAGTAAACACTGTAGTAATATTAATTTAATAATAAAAATATTATTAATATTTTTTGTTTCATTATTGTAAAATATTGTTTCAGTGTTTTCAAATACTATTGTGCTACATATTATATTAATATTATACGTTAACTATGTTATTGGTTTGAGTTTTTTAATGGTTTATTTATGTTTTTAACTAAGTACTTAAAGTTCGTATTGATGAGCTGTATTCAATTATTCTTACGCGTTAAATCCCATGGTGTTTTCCGTAGTAAAGTTAACGCTATTTCTCGATATATTTTGAAAGCAAATAAACCTTAATTTTAGTTTAGTAATGTCTTTTCTTTATTCATAACATTGAGAATTGTTTATTTTTATTCGAAAATACTTAACGATTTAGTTATTCCATGAAGTTTATTACTAAGCAAACAAATAAATACCAAACTTTGCCGTAACTTGTTATAAAAATTTAGTATTTTAAACAACAAACTTTCTTCAATATAATACACATAAATATAGAATTTTCAATGTTTCCTTCTATAGCTTGTTCACATTGTTGACGAATTATCATTAAATAAATTATATTTGTTAAATTTCAGTATTATGACTACACTTATATAGATTTCTATTTTCATTTTCATTTTAAAAATGTAAAAAATAATATTCTGTAATAGTATTCTAATAGTATTCTGACTATACTTATATAGATTTCTATTTTCATTTTCATTTTAAAAATGTAAAAAATAATATTAGTAATGTGTAGTAACGATTTTCAAATTTGTTGTAATTATTCTGAATTGTTTAAAAATAGTACACACATTTATAATATTTAGTACCTATAATTAACACATTTATGTAATGAATTATTTTGAATTTCATAAAGACTATGCATTTTGACGTGGCCACCAAAAAAATCAACTGATTAAGAATCAATAATAAAAATTAAATTGTAATAGTCTTTTTATAACAAACTTAAAAGTAATTCTAGAATAATATAATTATGTGAGTCTCTTGCGGTCTATGTTTTCATTTAGTAATAATTATAAACATAATAAATTAAAATTGTATTATTTTAATATCTAATAACGTTTTGTATAAGTACTTTTAATATTCCCGTAATTTGGTCAAACGCTTCTTCGTCTACCATTTCTGGACTTAACACACTCACATATACACCTATTTTTACAATTCCTAACTATCTAATCAAAAATTTACTGTTCAGATTGAAATGATTAAGTATTTTGTTGTTCTGTGCATTATAACGATAATATTATAATAAACTGAAAATATTTCTTCAAATTTATATTTATTATTTAATATATATTGACTAGTAAACCAATCTTTAGAGGCTACTTAATAAACAGTCTAGCTTTTGGGATAATATGCATCATTATTTAATTTTGCATATTGATATGCCAATACGTCTGATGGAGTAAGATCATAATAGATTCTGCTAAAATGGACAAAGTAAGTAAATAAAGCAGCTTTTAACGCATCTGAAAACATTTATCTAGGTTTTGTATGTCTAACAAGTTTACAATTGGTTTTTAATGGTAAATTAGATTGCTTTTAGATATATCTTTAAAGTATCATAAAATTAATTTCATAATTTTTTGAAGCCTTTCTTAGCGAAATTTCTTTTAATAACACTTCAGCTGCGGCTTTTTTATATACATCTTCAGGTATTGTATCCCAGTTATTTTTTTTATTATTATTATTATTATTATTATTCCTAACCATCTAATTGAGATACATTTTAGTAATTTAATTACTTCTATAAACAAATTCTATTTATTATCTAATGGGAAAAGTTGATACACTGTAACAACTAGCCCCATGCAATTTTTTTCGTAAATAGCGTCATTACACATTTACATATTTATTTTTGAAATTTGTAGATAAAAAAATAATCAGTATTACCTAATGAATATATATTTAACATCCAAAATAAATTACCTTATGTCCTTGCTCCAAAAAAAAAAAAATCAAAGTGTTAACTCAGACTTTTATTAATAATAATATGAAAAAAGATAATAATGTAAATATATTTTGTTATTAATAAGATACGACTGATGTTATCACTTATCACCAAATATTTGTCTTATTATTTGTTACAAAAATTCTGATCGGTAGTTTTACCAACAATTAAAAATTCAAAACATCTCTGTTGTAACAACTTGCCCAATTAACAACTAATCCCACTCTTCCCTAATTTTAATGTAATGTACCTACTTTATTTATTATATAATTAATTAATAGTTTCAAGTTTCTACAGAAATTAAAAAAAAAAAAAATCATTTTACAAATAATTAATAAAATTTTGCAATTATTATGAAGTTACCTACTACAATTCAAACCTGTGTGGTTGCTTTTGTATTTGACTAATTATTATTATAATTACGTATAAGCTATAAAATACAGTACTTGTGTAGTAATATATTTAACTCGATTTTCAGATGGATCCAAATAGAAGGCTTTGTGTCAGCTTTCGTTTTTTTGTTTACGATGACCGGTATAGTATATTATAATGATTATTTAAGTTATATTATACAATAACAGCAATGTTCTCGTGAGATGTAATAAAAATGCATCGTCTTCGTTTTCAACTTAAAAGTAGTATAATATTATATAATACAATAGGGAAGGGCGATTTTAAAATCCGACATATATTTTGTTTTTCTAACCGCTTCGACATCTTTGAAGTGATTTCGCGTGGAATTGACACGTCCGGGGTGAATTTTTTCCCTCGAAACCCCCCGGGGAGACAAATCATTCACGGCCGTTACGTCCCGCATAAAAACAGTTTAAAATGTAATAAAACGTATTGCTTTAGTGTATCGTGGACAAAAAAAAAAACAAAATATATATCGTATAAAATACCCACAGCATTACGGAAGGTTTAGGACTTTCGCGCGGTCAACATTTTTTTTTTTTTTTTATATATATTTATTTAAAAAAAAAAACGCTGTCCCAGTATAATATGTCTTTGTCAATTTCACGACGTCCCTATTTTATTTCGTATTTTTTATGCGATACAGTTTTTTTTTAAGGCCTGGACGAGGATTTTTATTTTAACGTATCGGTTGAATTTGTAAAACGCTTTATAAACGCACTTAAAGGAAATTGATTTTTTCATTCACTTCTTCCCTATATATAATATATACCGGCTATATTGTGCACGGTACAGCACGAGGCTTTCGATAAACGACGTGTCGGTTACTCGGCAAAAACCCAAAATATAATTTACACTCGTCAATTTCCTTCACGATAATATTAAACCACGATTTGTAGCCGCTTGTTTTCAACACATTAAAATTAGTAATTGCCCGCGAGTTATTTTTATAATATATTATAAATATAATAGTATAAACAAATACATAGTATAACCAGAACGAATTTGCAGGAAGCAATGTACATAATATTAATATTTATCTCAAAATATTTTAAAACCCATGTTTATTATGATATTTACTGCGCTCCTGTAAAATATAAATATTTCATTTATCGTAAAAGTATTATTACCACCGTTCTTACTATCGATTAACTGTCTGATATTATATACCCCGTATAACCTTATATTTTATAACCACCGTTATTATTGGTTACATCCTTAAAATTAAATTCGTCCAATGCGTTTCTATTCCAATGTCTTTTTAATCCGTCACACTTTAGTCTAATCCGTTTAGTTCAACGCGTTTTATACCAAAATACGTTTTGTTCGTCCAAATATTAATGTCTTAGGTAATTACTTACTTAAAAGTTAAAAAAAAAATGTATCTCCAAATCGCAGATAAACAACACAAGTTTCAATAGCCTTCAAATAACAATAACACTTATTGATGTTAAAATAATCTTATCAACATGAAAGTTCATTGGACAAATTCCGATATCTCGGATTTCCTTATCTAAATTTAGTACTAAAGATATGTAGCCTACCAAGCAAATAGAAGCAATGAAAACTATTTTCTTGGTTTGGTTTTGGATGTCTTATTACAAATTGTAATAATATATTATATAATTATATATTATTTAAACATTATATGCAGTGGCATATTTTTCAGGTGTAGCAAGACATTATTTTACTACCCACCCCCACCCCAAAACTCAAAATAAAATGATTTTTTTTTTGTTATACTAATTGTTATTTGTAAATATTAATGTACCAAGGAATAGGTATCATAGGGGTTAGAAGTGGCTTAAGCTATTTAAAAAAGGAACTAAGTGACTGAATTTAATCATAAAAGTGACCTATATAAATATTTTTTCTAAGAACTAACTGTTATTAAATATTTTTTCTTTAAATATTGTTCTCCCCTTTTTTCAATGTGTAGCGATTGTTACGCCTAATGACGAGTTGGAGTTGAGCACCACTGATTAAGTGTATAAAATAAATTAAATATTCATTGAAATCTAAAGAGCTAACGAATTTCCAATTTCAGTTTAAAAAAAAAAATTACAAACTACAGACAAATATTTTATGAAATACTGTCGATTTTTTAAAATATCTCCCCCCCCCCCTTATGGTAGAAATAATAATAGCATATTATATATAATATTATTTTAGTATTTATATTTAAAATATATAAATAATAAAAGTCATCAACGAGTATTTAAGTTATGTTAAATCTAATTAAATTTGTAGAGCATTTATTTTTATTGCCCAGTAAAAATTTTAAATTGGATTTGAAATAAAATTAATCCTAATTGACTTCAATCATATTTATTACATAAGATTTATGTGAAAATCAACGTATAATATTTATTTCCCATTTGTGAGTTTGTGACAATTTATAAATACCTACTTATATAATAATATGTTGTAGAATTTAAATAATAATAATAAACGTTTGTTTGTTCAAAATATTTTTGTGATAACTGTGTATAGTGGAATATTTAAAGGTGGCTCAAAGGTTAAACCAAAGAAAAATGTCGACTATTAAGCATTACAAGTATTATTATTGTTGATCCTGCACACTTCCATTTACCTTTACATGATGACCTATTCCACGGGCGCCTCCCTAGATACATTTTTAAGAGGGAGAGAAGAGTCAACTATACGTTTAAACCTCAGTCTTTGCATATTATCCTTTTTAAACATTTTAAAAAGATGACAAAATTAATATATGGTATTAATTTATAAAAACGTAATCATTTAGCTTATGATTAGTAACAATAACAATCTACATATCCGTCTATATATATTATATAAATGTGAAAATGAAAATCTGTCGTGCATGTTCTCCGAAACTACTAATCCGATTATCTTGATTTTTTTTTTTTAATGAAAAACTACATCGCGGAGCAAGACTTTAGGCTTTATTTAAATTCTATAAATTAATTGTAAACTGAAAAAACTGGAAGTGATTTTTTCGATGAGATTTATGTATAATCTCTGTTTATTTTAAGGTTGCTATTAGTTACATATATTTTATAACTACTATATAATTTGTAGAAATATGGCATAGATATTAAACATTTTTTTACAAATAAATTGAAAAGAAAAACAATTATTTGGCACGGGCAATCGACACGATGTTTTTCATGTGCTTACCTAATTCCGATTTCACTCACTTATGCAACTCATTATACAATATTATAATAATAATTATAAAAATAGTTTTAACTAATTCTAAGAATATCTGATTATATGAAACACGTTTAACACTATTTTGATGAAGATGGGTATAGTTTTTTTGTAACCTCACATGACATTATATTAAAATACGTCCTAAATAGTCAATAAATGATTGACCAAAAGATTTTTTTACATATTTGACAGAAACATTATAGACAATAATATGTTCACTTTTATTTACAAAAAATACACTGCCTAACAATATTACAGTGTCATCATAATATAGGCAATCAGAAACAGTTTAGTAACGGGCATAAAAATAACAATATTTAAGACCTAGTTGATTCTTAAAAAGTTACAATAGGTATGATCTGAGGAAGCGACAACTGCCCCTCGGCCACCCTAGAAAGTCGAAGACGCTTCAATGCTATAGATATACAATACCGCGGTAAAAACACCGTACCGTGAATAGGCGGACTGGTATACCTACACGTAAAAACGTTAGACGAACCGAGAAGAGCGATTGCAAACTATTGGCCCTAGGAAAAAATAGTTAAAAAGGTGTATACAGTAAACTCGGCCCGTATTTTTTTCAGGTAAAAATGATGGACACGTAAACTTGGTCCGAGTAAAAAACAAAATGCTCAGATCTTTTCATATATTATCTAATTAATAATATTATCTCACAATAGTTTTGAGAACTATTTAGCATTACCCAAAGGACTCATTATTCGACTCTTATTATGCTCCACAAATTATTTTGTTTCATTTTCATATATTATTAAAAAATATGAAAATATTCGTTACCACAGAACTACGTTTTATAAATGTAAAAATGTAAGTAAAATTAATTTTTTTAATTAGAAAATTATACTGTATTTGACGTATTCGCTAACTGATATTTCTTTATTTTTATACTTTTTAAGCATGATTTCAAACAATTGTTCTTTTTTAGTTTTGGAAGAAAAATTTAAATGGTTCATGATAATATAGACTCTGTCGGTTTCAATATAGATTTCGGTTTGTATTTTTTTAAATTTAATTATGGTCAATTAGTGGTAACCGGTAAGCATTCAAATTTCTCGAATATTCAGATATTCAAATCAGGATTTGAATTAAATTATTATCTGGATTTGCTTTTTTAACTCATTGTAAAATAAATGTATTTTATTATAATTTAAATTTAAAACAATGAATTGACAATTAAGTTTCATTAACTACAATATGAAAAATGGGTTATTGAATGGCAAAATTGAGTAGGATTATTCAAAATATTCAGCTATATTCCGTGAAAACAGGATTTTCGAAATCCAAACATTCCCATCATTATAGTCAATGTACTATATTTAATGGTATAATATTTTCATCGAATTTATAACAAAAAAGATAATCTTGGAACCGGTTTACATTAGAATTCCGTATATTTGGAGTTTTTGGAATTCAAAATTTGAAATTGTATATTAAGATTTGTGCATGGTTTTTATATAAATTTAACAATTTAAAAAGTAGATTTTCGTATTAAATTATTAAAAAAATATATAAATTGTATGAAAATAATAGTTTTTTTTAAGGTTAAAGAAATCCAAAATGATTGATTTTGTCTGTAAAACTTTTTTATAACAGCCTTTTAAATGCCGTTTAATAATTTATCAATTATCATTTACACCAAAATTATTAAAAATATTAAAATATTTTAGTGCATTATTTAGAGTTTTTAATACACAAAGCATTTTTTTTAGTGCATTTAAGTCCCTGTCCTAATTATAATTATTATTACGGTGCGTACATCATAATAATATTATAATATTTTAATCTTCGAAACTCAAACGTCATTAATGCGATTGCGTCGGAAATCCGAAACACGCAAAATATCGTACTCGGACCGAAAAACAATCATTTATCACCCCGTCTCGTAAATAGAATCATTTGTGTGTGTGTGTTGACAGGTACACACAATATTGTATAATCGGTAGAAAGGTCAAATGATGTAACCCTCCTTTTTTTTTCAAAAGTGAGGTTATAATCGATGTGACCAACAATTACTTCTATGATAGCCGGTTACACCCGCTAATTATACCTCTACTTTGGTGAGTAATGCAACTGTGAATAAAATTTGCATTTTTTTCAATTCAATTCATACGTAGAATTACACGGTAATATAGAGTCTTACGATAAGTAAAATGAATACAAAAAGATTAATTTGAAACAAATTCATAAACGTTTTCGAGTCTACTGTAAAATTTTGTTTTTAAGAGTTACCAGCTCAGTCAGCCTTTTCACCGACGAATTAAACTCCCAGCCAAAGTGAAAGGCAGTATCTAAAAAAAAAACGTAAACGTCGATAAAATGAATTTTTCTTATTTTTTTTAACATTTTCACTTTTTAACAAAATTATTCATAATCAAAGATATTGCATGTTTACGTCAGGAACAAACTCAATAAAATCTGTATATATTATTGAATAATTATTATTTATAGATACGAAATTAATTTAAAATATTAGTATTCGACAAATTACATGTAGATCAGTATCATCTTATCATGCATCTGCATATGTAGATCACATAATGTGTATATATTGATCAGTGGTTAATTTAGGGCAGGGGTGACGAATCATTTTCGAGTCACGTGCCAAAATTTGTAATCAAAGTTTTGAAAAAAATTCACGTGCCAGTAACATATTATATTCATAGAATACATATAAAATTTTTTTTTCTGAGAAGATAGTGGTTTTAAAAAAAATTCACTGAAATTATTTTAATACTGATTGTGTATTTTAAAAGTCATAAATGTTTTAATGAAACACAAACAGCATTACTTTTAATGAATAATATATTATTCCTATGTTTAAATTTGAAATAATTCACTGCGGAACATCAACTTCAACATATTATTTTATGTATGTTGATGCGAACATTGAGTTTATTTAGAATAAGCTATGAGCCTCCTTTTTTTCAAAATACTGGTGTCTGGTATTTGGAATCAGTGAGTTCCAAACATTTATAACTGATGAGTTTATTTTTTAGAAATAATAAATTATTTTGTTTCTTATATTATTTTTTCACTAAACGCATTATTAAACAATGAAACAAAAATATATTTTGCGTGCCGTGAAAATTTGGCTAACATCCCACTTTTGCCATTAAGTTTGTTATGGTTACTAGATAAATGTACAGTATATGTAAACCCAGTGGCGTACAGACAGTGGGTATTTAACCCCCCCCCCCTCCTCACTTTGTTATTTTTTCACTTTATATAAAAATGAATACAATTAAAAATTGTTAATAATTTTTTTTCATAATGTATTTATGAAAAAGACAAAAATTAAAAATAGTGAATTGCAGTGTACCTAACTGGCTTTACTATCGGATTTTAAAAAATTGACGGTGGAAAGACGGTCAACACTAAAATTATTATTAGATTTCGGATATTTGAAATTATATTCTATAATTTAAACAAAATATTTTATTGCAGAGTTTATACTGATTACAAATTATAGTGAAATTGGTTGGAAATCAGTTCAAACACAAATATAAGGGTGGACAATCGACGAATATTTATAGATCTATATTATATCGCCACATCGGAGGTACCAGTATATTTTTCAAATTAAAAAAGAGTAAAAACATATTTGATAAATATTATATGAAAGAGGTAAACAGTTTTTTTGTCATATATTATACTTTTAATCCTTATTTATGCACCCATTACATTTTATACTAAAAAATAATTATTTACACAGGACAGATTAATAATAGATTGACCATGTTGTTAGTATGCCATGCCGAAGAGGTTATTGACGAGTCGGGACGAAAACCCGAGAAATTAATTATTGTTTTTTAGATGATAAAAATAAATCTTTTTTAAACAACGAAATATTTTGATATATACATATAAAATTGTTTAATGTTAATCCCCCCTCTCCATTGAAAATATCCGTGTATGTCACTGTGTATTCCTAACTGTGTATCTTCTACCAAAAAAATAAAGAAATTTACTAGACATAATATGATTAGTAACTACAGAACATATTTTATACTGCGTTTTCTTCTAGAATATCTCATCTATTACTTATTATTTGTCCAGTTTTCGGTGATATCTCGGAAGATATAATATTAAATGCTCGTTTTGACGCTGGATATGATGTCTTATTACATTTTAACATAATAAAAATATGTAAAGTGGCCCAACAAACAATATTCTAAAATAATTTATGATTTTTGAAAAACTGTCGTCTGCAGTTACTGTCTCTCACTTCGGTATAGGTGGAATTCATAATTTATATTATTATTATTATGTATGTTAGCGGCGGCAATGTGTATAATCGTGGCATTTTATATAAATATTATACGTGTTTTACGTAGGTGCACCATAGGACAATACGCGAATTTAAGCGGTGCAAAGTCCACGACGACGGAGTTTGCACTGTTCGATTGCTCGCACGATATTATTATTATTATTTATGCAAAAGAAAAAAAAATTATAAACAATATAATACAAAAGAAGAAACAAAAAAAAAAAAAAAAACCTCACCGGTGACGGCAGCGACAACCACTACAATTATTACTATAATATACACACGCACAACGCATTATAATACGCTTTTTGCGCGCGCGCGCTCGCGTGATTTGCGCCTTTTGTTATTGTTTTTATTTTCAATAATAAAACACGCGTTATCACATACGACACACGCATACAATAAACGGCGTATACTTACGATATTATATTTTATAATCATACAGGCATAACCGTATTATACCTATACAATATCGCGTATCACTATATTATTATACATGGGTACCCGCCGCACGACGGCGACAGCGGCGACGACGACCACCGCCGCGCGTGTGTGTGCGGTGTGTTTGATTGCTTAATTAAAAAAAAAAACGAACTCGCCAATCGTGACTACAATATGCGTGTGCTCGGGGAAGAGGAGGAAAAAAAATTACGCCGGGCGAACAACGAACAAAACGTGAACCGGCGACGAGACGACACGAGAGCTCCGGTGTACTAGTTATATATAAATAGGTCTAATAATATATTATTATTACTATAAGGTACCACCGCGCGCTACCGCTAACCACTGTTACCTCGTGTTATACGTGGGTACGTCTATATCGTTGTGCGGTGTGAACGGTAGCAATTATCATGACTTTTTGGCGGTCGTGCCCGCAAAAGACTCTGTTCGCCCTCCTCATCGTCATCTTATCGCCATCCATCGTGGAGTCCGCGTTCGATGTTTATCTCGCGCGCGGTCATTGTGTGTTGGCGGAACCGTGTACCCGACTAATATATATATATAGAGAGAGAGAGATTTTAACACATACAATACGCGTTTACGATTACAATATTATTGTGTCGCGAAAAAAATAAGATATAAACGCGTCGTTCTGATTGTTGCGATGGTGATGGAGGTGGCCACGGCGGAGGTGGTTGCACGATCTGCAGCATCATCGTCCCGCAGGACATCACCGGTCGTGTGCGAATGCGTTTCCGAGCTTTTTTTTTTTTCTTGCTATTTTTCTCTCGTGGTTTAGCCGCATACAAAACGCAATAGTCTCTTAATTCTCGCCATACACACACACACACACACACACACACACACACACACACACATATATACATTTATATAACGACTTTGCGGCTGGAAAAGACTTTAATAGACCAGGTTATAAGTGCCTACTTAATCCTACGAGCATCCTCGAATAAATAATGTAAAACGAGTATATACACAAATATAGTATGATATCAATATGTATATTTTTGTTTTTCGATTTCGATTCGACAGCGCACGACAGAAATATCAGAGTGCTACAGTCGTATATTAAAGTCCCGTCATAGAATAATTAACATATAAAAAATATTACATATTATAGCGGTAACCGGTATCTGGTAATCATACTATATGAGAATATGATCGAGTATACATATGCGCAATTTCAGTTTTTGACTTGGAGGTGCTTTATATTTTAAAATGAAACAGACCCGTATCTGCCCCCTCCCCACGCCCTGTTCAAATACCTTTAAAATACATTACTTTGTGTACCTAATATATTGTAACGATTGTTACATCATTACCTTATACTTTATAAACATAATATGTACAATGTGTACATATTATATACACATTTATATTAATATTATATTTATTATACACATAGCATGTACAATACGCTGACTAGATATTAAGTCCCTCCTGTTTTGCTCCACATTTACTACTTTAAGACTATGGTCATGTATCAATATATAAGAGAACAGTAGTTCTCCACGATACCATCACGCACACCTGAACTCCGAGACAGACGCACATTTTGGTAATCTGGTTCGTAAGTAATAATAAAGTTTTATGTAATAATAATTATTTGGATCAATCTGTATTTATTTGTAATATTAAATTCCTAAATACCACTCGTGCTCCCGAGCTACGGTTAAAATATATTCAAAAGAAACTAACTTGTTCCCTGAATATCCTATATTTAACTGGTCTTCCCCGATCACTTTACAATATGACATAATATATTATTTATCATTTTTTTTCTCAGCCACTTTCCTACATTTAATACATTTAATATATTATTATAATACGTCATATATTACTATAATGAAAAATATTTTTGAAAAATTTACATTGTAATTTGTAATACTATTATCAAACCTATATTATGTTTAGTGCGTAGATCGATATCTTCTATGAAAAACACAGAAATAATAAATCATTGTTTAAACTTTAGAAAATAATTTCTTCAAACAACTTTTTCGCATTCGTGTAACAATCCTGTAGGTTATATCAGACTCCAAGACTTTTTTTTTTACATAAGTAGCAATTTGCATAACTAACTTTGCAAAAAATGCTCCTCTAAAATAAAATTATGTTAATATTGTTTAATAACCTACAATTATTTCGTTCCCAGGTCTACATCTAACTACTATTACTATCTTATTTTTGAATATTTAAACCTTTGTACTATTGTCATTGTATTATCTCGTCTTGTTAATTAGACTAATGATTTATTGTAATTGAATTGAAGTACACTAATTCGTTAAATTTCAAGTGTCGTTAATTATTTAAAATAAATATCATCAAAATATAGCATACAATCATGCATCTTTTATGTAATAATATTATGTACTTACGCAATATTATAAAAGTATACTATAGTATTACTACTTATAGTTGTTGTTAACAGTCGTATTCGATAGGGTTTTATAATCGATAATATTCAATTTAGTCACAAATATTGAATTAGGTTCTACCAATACTTTTGGATTACTGGAATTGAGTCCGACCAATATTTGTTAGATTGTTCGAGTTGAGTTCCGTTTTCCAGGAGACACCACGTGGAGGCTGGCTGAGTATTCTCCCAAAAAGTGTGTTTGCTTGTTTACACTGTTTATTTTTTTAGTTTTAAAAATAATAATAATAATAAATAAATTAATTAAAAAAATATTAAAAATAATCATTATAACTGTAATATTATAATAATGTTAACATTTAGAAATAATAATTATGCATAATATAATAATGTAAAAATTTAAATGATCGAGTGCAATTGGTATCAGCGGCGTGGCGAGGGGGTAATCGAGAAACGGCCTTCTCTCAGTTTCTTAAGAGGTAGTGGGTGGTTAATGGGCAATCGGTGATAATTCGTTATCATAACTATATAGTATTTTAGTATTAATTACAACAGGTAAGATTACAAATACGACAGTGAGTAAGCCTTTATCGGGTTATAGGTACTGCAAGTGGGTGGGTGATATATTAAACAAGCCTTTGAAAAATTTAAAACTCATCATACCACTGGTTGGTGCCTAAATAAAAAGGTCGTTTTAAACGCAATTATTGGTAAACTCCCATATTTTACCTATAGGGATTCGATTCAAAGATATCAAGATTATGAGCGTCAGTCGCCAAAAAACTTGATTTTTGTTTTCGCCAAATCTATATCTACCTTTATTATTTAGATGGAGTTTGAGAACCTCTAGTCCACCTATATAATAGTGCTATAGGTGCATGACAGAAAAATTTTAATTTCAAAGTTTCAAACTAATATATACATTTAAATCAACAGTTGTAACTTAGGTCTTGGGTATACAAAAACTTATTAGATGAAATATAAAAAAAAAAAATTATCATTAATAATATCAAATGCAATAAAAGAATAAAAAAAAAACAAAACTATTTCAAGAATGGCTTTTTTAAAAAAGTTATGGAACAATTATTCAAAATAATGAATATATTTATAGAAATTTTAAAAATATTTGGCATATAAATACATACATACTTATATATATTGCAACATACATTTAATTAAAATAAACTTAATTGAATTGAAATTGAAATTTTTGAACTTTTATCGAAAATTAAATGAAAAAATAATTTGGGGGTCAATGAGAACTGCCTCTTCTAGGTAACTATAAAGTCTAAATGGTTTTCAAACTATAATTTAGACAGGCAAGTGGAAAAAGATTTGGCGGAAACAAAAATCGAACCCCCTTTTTTTTTTGTTTTGGCGGAAAAGAAAATCTAATTTTTGACGGAAACAATGACCGCCCAATATTATAAACTGGACCGTGACTAGATTCAAACGCATACAAATAGTGTGCAGGATTATAATTCAGTGTTGTATCTATATTATGATATAGGTAGGTAGGTAGGTAGGTACGGTTTAAACCCGCCCTGAATATTATCAGAGTTTAAGTTTACGATTCGCGGTCACCGACGGAAACTTAGATAAGCGTAAATATATACTACGCGTACGCAGCATCATAATCGGTGCAGAAGCCACCAAAGTGAACGTCGGCTGAAGTGATTAACTTTACCTATATTATATTATTATATATACATGCGGGTAGGTACTCCGAGACCCACCGCCGTCGCCGTCGGATTCCACAAATGGATACCGTTGTTCGTCCGTCCCGCGAAGTTTGTTATTAAACTATTCACGAATAATATAAAAGGGACGCGAGAGTCCGCTTGCGAGCATTGTGCGCGTATACCAGTGTACATTTACTGGTATACATGCATACCCGGGGGCGGCCTATATATATATATATGTATACGTACACGCGAGTAGAGTAACGTGTTAATTGACGACGACGACGAAGACGCCGCGAAGAGTGTACACCAAATACCTATATATATATGCATAATATTATTATATATACCTATCGCATTATATACTTACGGAAGGAGAGAGAGAAAGAGTGGGGGGAGAGAGAGATCCTCGGGGACGCCGCGGAAAATCGGAAGTAACCGCCGTTCCTCACTCCGCGCACCGGATGTCGTTGTCGTGGTCTTACGTGCGTGGCGACGGCGAGGCGATTAATCAACACAAAAGATGTTTGCTGCTATATTATTATTATTATTATATATAAGATGCGTGCGCGTAGGTAAATAACATGTATATATGCCCACGATATATATACATATAATAAATATATAATTTACATTATTGTGTATAGGTGTGGGTACTGAAGCCCGGCCGCGGGTGACCCGCCCGCACGGTCTCCTAATGGACTTTGCGAAGACCGGGAATTATAATCGGGTCTTAATATACTTACCGTATACCATATACTGTGTATAGACACTGGGTAGCGAAAGCCTTTGATTCTGTGCCAGTTCCCGGCTAATTGGCGATCCGTCATCCCGCCCGGCAAATTAACGTATCACCGCCACAACCAGAACACCGTGTGCAATACCACGAAGTCTATGTATGTATCTTATATTATATAGGACCTGTGATGCTCGTATGCGAATCAATCTCCGTGGTAGGTTATTATTATGGTGATTATTATTACTGCAAGACTGTTATGTCGTAGATAGTATTTCGATAGTGTTATTACGGTGTTCTGAGAAAATGAAATGCGTACCTACCCTCGCCCGGCGGGACTTCGTGCTGAGGGTGGTTAAATATCATAAAAAACAGTCAAATGTGCATCAAAATCAATTCGATTATTGATATTGCATAATTGTCATGATTTATAATATTATTCCCACGAAGTCTAGGTGCGGACGAACGAATGTCACTGTTGTTTGCCGTGTTATAGTACATTGTAAATATTATAATTTATACTATACTCTACCTACATTATATTATACAAAATACGATTTTGTGTGATTGCAAGTCCTATATATTAAAGTGTTTGTCTTTATATGAATATAAACCTATAAGTGAAATATACCCTTACGTGATAATATATTAGTCGATGTTTTTAAACATTGTTTATTATGTATTACCACAACCGAATACTACTCAATACCGAAGTATACCATCTATAAGTATACGACCTGTGCTCGTGTGAATCAATCTCTGTAGAAAGGGAACCAGTCTTGTTAAGAATTCTATTCAAATGTATTGTAAATACGCATTTAAACACGGTCATTAATAGGTGTCATTTGTACCTGTAAAGTATTTAAAATAATTTACAGGTGCTTTTTTTTTTTTTCATATGTTGAGTTTCAAATGTCTTATATCTTTTATAATTTAATCAGGCCAAGCTAAACTTCAGCTAGCTCGATATAATAGTTTTAAAAAATTTGGCATCTTCATATTTGATGAAATCTTATAAATTCATAGAATTATCATAAGATATTATTTTAAAATAGTAAAATACTAAACGAAAGTATTCGTTGTTGAAATAAATCGCGGTAAGTAAAGTATAAAGTATACATATATAACATATAAGTATTTAGTATTCTGAAATAAAAAACAAAGAAAAATTATTTAAAATAAATTTATTAAAAAACATTTGAGAAGTGTTTGAAATACCAAAAATGTATTAAAATGCTAGTATTCAAATACTCGTATTTGAACACTTAACAAGACTAGGTGCCTACTTACCCATATAATTGTTTTTTTTATTATTTACGGTCTTTTAGACCACACATTCAAACATAAACGCCTCTATTCGTCGTAATTTTGCGCCAATATATGCCAATCGTCATTCGGCAAAAGTCTACTTCATCCTTCTTGACACAATCCTCCCATTGCATTTGGGGTCTTCCCAACGGTCTACCCATATTATAATAACGATAAATTCGGAGATTGCATTCGATGAAAAAAATTAATTTCACGTTTATTGTTATTTAGACATAAAGCGTTATACAACTTTCGTATTCATCGTTTTATCGTTAAAAATAATATCTAATGCGGGAAATGACCTGGAAATGGAATGTTATATCAAATTATTGGATTAGTTGCTAAGATACAAATAAATATCTACGAAACCAATATAATAACTTTTAAGCAAATGGATTATAAATTATTTCGTTTTGTACTATTTTTCGTTTAATAATATTCTATATATTTCGTTTTGCGTTGTGATTTGTTTAATGATATATTATATATTTTGTTATTCATTAATATATTTTGTTTTATGATATTTAATTATTTTCGTTTTCCGTTTCAATTACGTTTACAAATATCAATCGTTTTTTGTCATATATTTTAACGTTATTACTACATTTGAAAGCACTGAATTAATAATAATACAATAATAATAATTATTACTGATATCATGAGAGTCCAGTCAAGTCCAGATGAAGGAGACAGGCAGAGATAGGTCTATTTTTTTTTCGTTATAGGCTATAACATAAATTGCTTCCAAAAAATCGATAATTATTGCTGACGATATTTGTCACAATTACTTATAGTAATATACAATATTTTTTTTTCTTTTAGGGCCTCATTTAAAACTTTGTCCCTTGGGCCTTAAAATGTCCGGGTTTGTGTTTAGTGTTGAGACTTATCTAGATAAAATCGTCAAAAATAAATAACAATATTTTAATATTATAAACTCATATAATATATAAATGTATTAAAATAATAATATTTGACATCAATGAAAGAACATTTATTATAATAACATAATAAATATTTATTTTTAAAATAGTATTATTCAATTATACTTTTCACGAATAACAATATCTATTACAAACATTGATTTTAACTTATTATCTGTGCTTGAAGCATATTCAAACTAAGGTGTACTCTAAAAAGTTTAGATTCAAATATATTTAAAAAAATCATCTTTTTTTTATCTAGATAAAAAAGTATTTATCTAACCCCAACACTGCTTATGACGTACCTATATAAGTATATGTTAATGTATGTGTGCAGTGTACACTGGGCGGAGTATATTATTTTAGACATTATTTCTATGGTATCGAGAAAATAAACTCTAAGTATACTCTCATCCTGTGTAACTTCAAGTGGCCGGCGGGGAGAGGGTGGTTAAATACTATAAAAAATAGTTAAATGCGAGATTAATTCAATTACCGTTTCACATAATTTTTTATATTATGTTTTATAATATCCTACAAAGTCTAGGTTCTGACGAAAATGTCACTGTTAATTTTATAATAGTGTATTATGTTTTAATTCAATATTATATCAGCCATAAAATTTACAAAATTATATAAAACGCGATTTTTAGGGTTGCTGCAAAAAACTGCTGAAAATGGAGTTATATTTCATTTATTTTATAATATGTCAAAGCGTATCATCTAATTTAATTAATCGGAGATCAGTCCTAAAGTGTTTGTTTTTATATTACGAACATAAAATGTAATGATTGAAAAAATTTAAATTAGTTATCATCAAGTATAAACCTACGAGTGAAAGACCCCCATACTAATCGATATATTATTTAAACGAGTTATTTATAATATAATATATTTTATATAAAATAGAAAATTGTTTTTGAATCAAACGTGATTTTTGTCCGATTTTTTGCGTTACAGCGGAATGATATATTGTATTCCCCGCAAATATTTACTACTGCGGTCTGCGGGTGATATATAGTGTGGTTTAAAAAGGGTCTGCGGGGACACCCATCTACCGCCGAACAAATTACCATACAAGACACAACAACGGAGAAAAGTGCTGATATTTATATATGTAAAAAAAAAATAAAAAAATAAAAAAATCCTCCCTCGCCGCCGGGGTGTAAAAAAAAAGAATAACCTCTGTATCCGTTTATTTAAACGAACATCGTTGATACGAGGGATTGCATATTCCCAGTTCATTTGCAAATCCTGCGGGATACCATTTCACGCGAGCGTGTGTTACATTCAAATGATCTCCCCTCTGCCCGTCACCGTCTCTCTCTCTCTCAAATCTCTATCGTCCCATCGGGCGAATTCGTGTAACCAGTGTAAACAAAAGGTTTTTCATAAAAACACATATGATTATTAATAACACAATGGATTAAACAATGGGCTTCGAAATATATATTATACACACAGTATTTGTGATGGGCCCGAAGAACAAAAAAAAATGTGGCTTTTCACCCTTTACACATTACGATCGGTGTAATTAATTAAAACACTCACGATGACGTCACGGTTTCCCCTATCGCCAAAAAATTAACGTTTTCCACTTCGATCTGTCAAAAAAAAAAAAAAAAACAAACACAAAAAAACAAAAAAATTACACGCAATACCTTTCTACGCGGTGTGCGTAAAAAAAATACATAAACATATACATAAATAAATATAAAATACATAAACGGGCATAAATAATATATTGCATGTTTGATTCTAAATAGGCGTCACCACCAATCACTGTCCATTATGTTGATTGTTTGTTTGTGAAGACATTATAAGTTATATTTTATTGACAATCCGAAAACAGAACCATCGACTATATTTAACCCATAAATATAAAAATATTTTCGATCAAATTAAAGCTCTTAGTGTAATGAAAAATAAACCTATTCGTTTTAATTTTCGATAGACACGATGTTTCGCTTTATACTGTATAATATAGGCATAGGTACAATATAAGACCTAAATACAAAAACAATAATGTTACTAAAACTGTAGCAACCATATTTGTTGTATATTTGTGAATAGACAATAAGAGGTGGATACATAATACCGTATATTTTTCATTAATAAAACACGTGAATTATGTTTTATAATAAAATCCAATATTATTGTAATAAAATATTGATTGAGAATAAAGAAAAAAAATGAAAAAAAACCTAAACACGTATTACCTACGTATATATAATATGTATTATATTATATATATATATATACATATATATATATACGTTATACATAATAGGTATAAGTATATATGTACAATATAAGAACTAAATACAATCAACTTGTCCATTTAGTAGTTAAAAAATAAAGGAGGGATCAATTCTTATTCTTCTAGTGTCTAATGGTTTAAAGCTTTTATAAGTTAATGATGGCTGATAAGAGAGGTGAGGCTGACGAAATATATTACATAAGTAGGATACTATATTCTTAGAAAAAGATTTTGAACCGATTCGAGTATTTGTCTCGGACTTAGCGTACCAAGAGATCAAATTATAGAATTATAATCTAACACTAATCGTACATAATACGAATAATATAAAGTTTTCAATGCAGTATATATTTTGTGATTAGATAATAGCAGGAAGTAAATTATGCACACGGATCCAGAGCACAGCGATGGAGAGGTGGCTACAACAAAAATGCAATATACATTGGTTATATATATATATATATAGTATTTATAGTATTTATAATCAATATATTATGATAGTAAGCAGAAGCAGACACTCTGATGTCTGGTGGGAGGGGGATTGGTCCCTCTAGATCTATCCCTAAGGTGTATGTAAGCGAATATTTTTGATTATTAATGCACGCGAATTACGTTTAATAATAAAATCCAATATTATATCGTAATAAAATAATATTGTTTGAAAATTATTAAAAAAATGAAAAAAATACCTAATTAATATGTGTTACCTATGCGTATACCATGTATCAATACTGTGTCACGTACAACGTAAATATATATGTATATATATATGCGTTGTACATAATATGGGTTTGCAGTCTCTGGTGCAGCCGATGATTTTGCTTTGATCAGTCTGCAGTTTATATTATATTGTAATATATATATATATATATATATATATATATATAGCATATATAGCAATAGTTAATTTTGTCTTCTCGCCCCTCTGTGATGCAGCAGTCCAAAACGCACAAACGTATACTGCTGTTGCTGCTGCAGCATTCGATTCTCTGTGGACACGTCTCCGATGAATATCCATGAGCCGATTTGTCGGCAAACACAGCCGGACACCAGAGCTTGTGCACGGGCGATCAAAAGCCGTGGACCCGTTAATTAACTTGTTCATCGACGCGCCGAAATTATTATTCATCATCGGTTTTCATCGGTGCCGCGCGATAAACGCACTGTTCCGGCCAGCCGGATTGTCGCAATCAATATTATGTGTGTGTATTTTTTTATTTTTAAATCATTATTTTACCGTAGGCTACGATATATACGTAGTTTGACGTGATATCTAAAAAAATTAAACAAAAAATAAAAATACCCGCCTACTATATAATAGGACGTCATGCGGAGGTAGTGGTGGTAGAGAGTTGACGATAATATATTTGAACGATTTAACCGTAAACTATAAAAACGGATAATAATGTATGTAGCGGCTAAAAAAATAGCAGATAAAAAAAATTATATTATGAGTAGTGAGTACCTTATATTATATTCCTTGTTTGAGTATTGAAAATAGCCGTATCTAGAGGTCGGATTTTTATGATTTTACACATTTGTTTCTAGTGTAGTATGCAGTTAAACGAGAGTAAGATATTATTATAATTCATGAAATATAGAATTAATTGGAAAAAAAGTATATTTTTGAGGTTAGAGAATATTTAAGAATATTTTATAAATATTTATAATTTTCAAGATAATATTTGGTAAATATTATCGAAAATACTTTTACTCGTCTTGAGCAGATACCAGGAGAGGAAAGAGAAGTAGTAAAAACAAAAATATTACAATTTCAACGAAACAACTAATGATATACATATTTGAAAAATATTGGACAAGTTATTATAGTAGAAATAACACAGTACAACTTTCGGAAAATTATTCGTCATCTATGGTAGCCGACTTGCCATATTCTCCAGTGACATCGATTGATGTCGAACGGTCTTTTAGTATAAATATACTTAAACTTTCTCACAAATCGGAATTTAAAATAACACCAGACCATAATAATATGGATTAATATATAGAAATTAATTGTAATTGTAAAATAAATTAAAAATGTTATTGCAATTAACAATAAAATGTAATAAATAATAAATTTAAACTGAGTAATTATAATATATATTTTTTTTTTATAGGAGATCGAAAGAATATTTAAATTTTTAAGAACACAAAACATCATAAATCTAATATTTTAAAAGAATATTAAAAAAATATACTGACTATTTTAAAAAACATCATATTTTAAGGATTTTAAGAGAATATGAATCCGACTTCTAGCCACATTTGAATTTTTTTAAGCCTGTAATTGTACGGTTTCCAGTCGTATAGAAAAGAAAAACCAACAGCAATGTTAGTTTTTAAGTTTTATTTTGTTAAAAACTATTACAATATTATCAGGATTTAAAATATTGAATACCTCCCATTATCTCAACGATAGATTTAATGACAATGTTGAAATCTTTCAATGTAATATTCTTCATTGATGTTATTAAATTTAAATCTTATTTTTACCGAATTTCTCATGGAACCCTTGACGCTTGCTCGCGAAACATCAGTTGGGAAACACTAGAAAATATTATGTCTTTTTTATATGTTTTTAGGTATTAAGTTGAAGTTTTTAGGACCATGATATGGTATGAATTTGTGACATTGAGATTTTTTTTTATACTTGGACTATAATTATAGGTATTGTTATTAATGTTAATATACTAAGTATATAAATTTCGGGATGAAAGTGGAAATATGTTTTTTAATATCCTGAACGGTTTAGATTTGAAAAAAAAATAATAATTAAAAGAAAACCACGATGACAAACCGTTGAAGCAATTTCCGAAATGTTTATTCTATGTTTGTATTGAAATGATCTAACGAAGAAAAACGATGACCACCGTACCTATATAATATTTTACACGAGATCACAATGATCACCATTTCATTGCACATCGTTTCGGTAAGTATGACACGAATGGATTTTGTATGTTTAATTATTATCGTCGTAGTATCATATTAATATATTGGATTAAAAGTCATATTATGTTTTCTGCAGTAAATGTTTTATCGATTTAGAACCAAACAATTTCCGATATGCGTAGGTACAGTTAAAAATATTATTTTTCGAAGTTTAGAGTCTTCGGTTTATACATTTTTACAAAATATATTTATCGGCTCAGACTGCTCCACGTGTTATGACAATACCATGATACCTTTTTACATTAAACACCATCGTTAAGTATGTTATGAATTTATGATCGGTTAATAGTATTTTCAAATGTATACAATCCCCTAAAACGTATACTTTGAAAGCTCATCAATATTTCAGAATGCAACCTAATCATAGTAGTCATACTGTGTTTTAGGTTAGGATAAATATCAAAAAAATTTCTTTAGCGGTTTATGGTACACGATTCGGCCGTAGCAATTATCCTCCACAAAACAAATATCGATCCATTTTCCTCCAATATCAAAATAAGGCATTTTCATTATGTCAATAGTTATTTGTATACCCATAATTTTAATATTTTGTCACAAATTCGATTTTTGAAAAAATTGTGTTTGTTAATACTTAATTTTATGTAATACAACTATCATAAACGTATGCCCAGAGTGTGTGTATCTTAATTTAAAGAATGTCTCAGATGTAATATTATAATAATATATATTTAATATTTGAAGGAAAATAAATATAATTTTAATCCAAAACAATATGTGGGTGAAAAAGGTATCTCATTTTTGGAAGTATAAATAAGGATTCCGACCTATAAATTGTTAGTATACATTTTTAAATCAACCCAACCACTATACTAACATAAAATTCAAATTAAATTCAATATAATTTTTTTAATGCTTAGAATTAGTTTAATATACTAAGCATTATTGATTCGATATTTTCCCACATCAAGGCACGTCAAAAAGCAATGTTTAACAATCCTGAATTGCTATCGTACGATAACGTCCAATTTTTTTCTATTAAAATTAAATATAAGGTACAGTATATGTGCTGTAAATTTTATCAATTAAAATATTTATTATTTAAACAGTAAAATATTTATTTGAAACCAAAATATTAATCATTTGTTGTAAAAACAACTACCAACAATTATTTATTAGTACCTACCTAAAGTAATTAATCTAAACAACAGCAGAATTGAATAGTTTTATTTTTCAATTCGTAATACGATTAATCATTAATATTATAATTTATAAAAAATATTAAATATCCTAAAAAGTTTTGGAAACTTTCATTTTCTGACAGTTTTAATCTTGCATACTGATTTCAAATAAAACTAATGTAAAATACAACAATATAAATAATAATATAAGATGTGTGACACATGTGTGATTATCAATTAGTTTTTAAATAGTTTGTTTGTTACTACAGTAGTATGATTTTATCGTAAAATATTATGGAATTATGGAATTAAGGATAAGCGAATAAAAATATACCTAAATAAATGAGCTAATTCTTAATTACTGCAATCTCAGGTATAATTATGATAACAGGTAAATTCATTTAAAATGTACCAATAAATACAAAATTATATAATATACAGATTAATAAATAAAATAAAATATAATACAATTTACGAATAAAATCTTATAATGTAATAAACAGGCTCAATAGAGTTAATAAATTAAATAAATCGATTTGGGCACCACTAGCTAACCATAGATATATTCACAGGTGCCACGACCGCCTTAGCATAATTACTTTCTTGTGTTGGAATATAAAATATTATTAAAAGTTATGAATTAATCTAGTAGAAGAGTAGGTACAAATTATTCTCAACACTAAAAACACAACCGATATTAAATCTTTAATCCAGAGCACGTGTGTCAAAGCCTAAGGATAATATTTTTAGGAATGTTTAACAATAATTATTTTTTTGAGGATTCTGTTTGGTTAACTGTTTAATAAGTTATTTTATGACATGTTTATCCCGTTGACTAATTGAATAAATATTTTAAAAATAAACATTAAAAAAAAAAAAAAAAACGATAAAAGAATTTTAAATCATAATAATTAATATCATAAGACTTTCAGCCAGTTTTTAAATTTTATAGAAAAATATTTATGACAATATTAGTATTTTAATATATTTTAATGTAATATTATCTTGTGTAATTTTGCAATATACAAACTGCTATTGACGCCCAAGATAATAATAACATAATATATTGCACTGTATTATTATATTATTATCAGCTATTTATCGAAATATTGAACTCAATTAACGGGCGATGATTCATGGATGACTTATCGTGGTCGACACACGACGCACCTAAGTTTAATATTACAGTTAAAATAAAACATTTATTATCTAGTTTAAATGTTAATAATATAATACACTGCCGTCAATAATAATTATATGCACCCAATAATATACGACATGGTGGCATAGGCGTGAGCAGACCATAATAACAATAGATGAGAGGGGGCAAAATTGTTATTTTGTCAACATATTTGTGCTTGCGTAAATATTTTCTCTTAGAAGAGGGTACCAAATAGGTTTACTAAATATAACATATTTCATCAATCAATATCGTCTGTAATATTAGAACAATATATTTAGATCAATAATTGTTAATTAATATATAAATACTTACATGATTATAATGTGGCTTGACGCGGCGTGTTAGCTGCTGCCAGTCACGTGCTGCGACTGAGAGTAAGCAACGCCCGCTACTACTACTTCCTGGATGGGTGACCATCCGGGTTTTTGTAATACGTACTAAAAACCTTGCCACACATACACACACGTGTTAAAAAAATCCTACAGTACCATCCTCCACCGTTCCACAGGCTAATGAACTTAGTCGTCAAAGCCTTAACCCCCCCCCCCCAAAAAAAAAAAAAATAAATAAATAAATAAATAAATAAATAATTAGTAATAATATTATAATTTGATTAGTCTAATATTTTACTATACCCAGTGAATTTAATAGGTACCTATAATAATAAAAATATCACACTTTGTTTTAATTACTTTATTCTTGTTATTATTTATAAAATAAAAAACAAGACAAATTTGCCAATATTTATATTTTATTTGAGTTTATCTTATCGTATCGTAGACCATAGACATAGCTAAACCTAAATTTTAGGAGGTGTTAAAATTATGTACACCCGTTGGTTTAAATAATAAATAATTGTCTTACAATATGTATCTAATATTTTACTAGTTACAACAAATATAACAAATGTTATTGTTGATGTATATTATTATGTAAAATTTAAATTAATGTTAAAACTATTTTCCTTGTTTTTGTGCTGTATTAATTTAACACTGATTCTCTTTTTATGTTATTTGCAACATATCTCTTAATACTTAAAACAGACTTGAAATACCCTGTTCACATGAACTTATTGGAATTGTGACTACAATTTTAAATAACTTGTTAAAGTTATGAAAAGCCTCTTTTTTTTATATATATAAAATCATCGGATAAAAAATTTCTACATAAAATAAAGTAACAGTTTATCTTTCACATTATTTTTGGTTTTTTATAACAGGGGTCATAGAAAGCTGAGATAAAGCTTGTAGGTGCTTCAGCACCCCTGCCTCTAATTTCGCCTATGTCGTATACATTGATTTTAAAAAAAAGACATTTATCATCTAAGATCATAGGTATAGCCTTATGTTTGTTACAGAGAAACACAGAATACACTTAAGTAATTATTAATCTATTCCGTGGTTAGTATTCTGTTTTGTATAATATTTATATCAGTTATCACTATCATCACTATATAAAACATTTTAAATTATAACGTTCGTTCACAGAATAACTGTATTTCTCACTGCCAGGGAACATTGCAGATAACAATAATTAATAATAATGAACTGGTTATTTTTGTCCATAGTATCATAAATATATTTCTTAATATTCGTAATTTATATAATTAATTTAGAAAACGATTCAGCCCAAAGGAGAAAAGCTGCTCAACCTGCCCCCGTACGCACATCTATGACCGGTAGGTCTTATATACGGCGTGTAAAATATAACCGACGGTCGAAGAATCATGACAAATGATTAGTGATGTAAACTTTCATAAATTTCAAGAAATTTCTCAAATGTATGTAATATAAAAATTATATATATATTTTTTTAATACATCTTTAATTTATTTGTTGGTGTTGGACATTAGTATAGTAAATATTTAATATTCTTTTTTATTAGTTTAACTCAATTCATTTATATACTATTCTTTAACAATCTTTAAAAATTTAATTTCAAAAGTTCAATACTAAATGTCAATATAACATAATAAAGTAACTCATAATTCACATTATACATAATATTATATACATGCATATGTTTTAAAATGTAAAATATTATCACTCTGAAAATTGTTTAGAAAATATCCGGTGACCAGAAAGTTCCATTTTGGAAATCACTAAAATGGAAATTTTTCATTTACATCGCTAAGCATGGTTCAAATTTTGATAAATCAAACGACTTTCGATTAATTATCCGTCGAATATCGGCGTATATAGATAACATTATAATTTTCCCTGAAATCTATTTTATGATTCTCAAGTACTGCGCAGTGATCACCGTTCGAACGCTGCGCCATAAAAACTAAATAATAAAAAATATAATTAATATTAAATATTAAATGAAATATTATTAATTATAATATTAACTGTAATATTTTCGCGGTGTTATAAATGAACGCAATTAATCGGACCATCGGCCGCCCGTGTGAACGGCAGAGACCGCTGAGAGAATTATTACGGGCTCGAGTCCTGCTGCAGCAGTGTGTTTTATGGGGGTTTTAGTGTTGTTTAGATCGGTTGTTTTTCATCATCCTCGGCGTATCAGTAGCAATATTTCTGGGACGGAGGGAAGAAAAACCATTTTTCCTCTTCGTAGGAGTGTGTATAAATATAATAACTATATGTATACTCCTATTTGGAACCGTTTGCGCGCGCCCGTCCCAAGGGTGTCGTGAAGACGGCTGCTGCTCCTCTGTCTTCTCTCCGACTCTGTTTTTTTATTTTTTTTCTTACGTGTACACATCATAATCATTGCGTAATATCAACTCGGCCATTGTTTCTCGGCACCATTTAAATCGTCGGCGATTTATGGTCGTGGGTGTATAATATATATTATTAAAGTGGGGAAAAAGAAGAGAACGCGATATTATATACTCACCAGAGCTCGCAAATGCTATAATAACGTTATACTATATAATGAAAAACGATTGATATTTGTAAACGTGATTGAACGGGAAACAGTGAACAAAAATAATTGAATACCACAAAATAAAACGAAACGGCTGACAGCGTCACTTATAATAATATATCATTAAACAAAACATAGTGCACAAAACGAAATAATATAAAATCCATTTGCTTAAAAGTTATAATATCGGTTTCGTAGAAATATTTATTCCACGCGATTTAGCAATCAACCTTGGCGATCAAATTCAAGAATATTATAATATGGGCCATTTCCCGCATTAGATATTATTTTTCACTTGTGTAACGTATTTTGATTTGCAAGCCCTGACACTCATTCCGGATAAAATCAACAAAATATTCGATTGCAATTTTTCATTTTAGCTGATGTTTTACCGATAAACGTTTCGGTTTTTATTATCTTATTTTTTTTTTTTTTTTTTGTTTGTTAAATCAAAAAAATGTTTCAAAACGTTATAGTAGAACATTACGGCCACGTTTGTAGGTATACACATACACACCCACCTACCGTATGCTACGCGTTTCTAGGTAAACTGTATACCTACGCAGAGAATTAGTGGACGGGGAAAAAAAATATATATATTAATTTATCGTTTTACCCCGAAATTACCGGTGTCAGACGGCGGCGGCGGCGGAAAAGGGTAAATGCCATCCAATTGATCGAAAAAATAATAGTAATAATAATAACAGAAACGCAATAATAAATAATATGATATGGGAGCAGCGTAAAAAAGTAAATGGGGGCAGTTCCGGGCACATAATTCATATGCGGCGGCGGCGGCGGCGTAAGGCGAGCGATTTTCTGTAAACGAAACCCAATCGTTTTGAGAACATAATCAAAGCCCCGTAGGGTTCCCGCGTGTAACGCATTAACCGCTACTTCATTTTTCACATTTTCCAAACGTCTACGTGCACATTATGTGTGCTGTAGCAGTCAGAGGGGTAGGTGTGTGTGTGTGTTGCTTTTTTCTTTTCACACACACAGATAGATGTATAATATATACCTCATATAACACACGTATTCATTACACACGTGATATATAATAATAATAATAATAATATAATACGAGCACGATATTCCGCAGTTTTCTTCGGGAGAAAAAACCATAAATATATATATATATACTCAGCTGCTCCCGTTGAAAGATTGCGATTTTACACGAATGATCCCGCGGGGCGGCGTGGAGGGAAAAAACACGTAATATTATTATCGCAATAGTGTTATCCCGATAACTCTTGTTTTTTGTTTGTTATTTTTTTTTTTTTTTTTTGAACGTCCGTTATTCTTTCCGTCGACGACCACATACCTCGTCCTGCAGCAGGATCGCATGTCCGCCGAGTAATGTTGCCAGCAGCAGCTACCCTCTATATCCCGACCACAATTAAAAAAAAACGATTACTACATGATGTTATTTGTTTGTATATGAAATACAATATTATAACGACAAATTAAACGACTTTTAATTATTTTGAAACACATAACGTCATATGCAGCTATCACAGGTTTTTCATCTCATTAATATTATTAACAAAAAAAAAAAAAATCTATATTACCCACATAAATCACGCCTATACGGCTTTCATGACAAACAAAATTTAATTCATAGTAAACTTTTAGTAAATAAAATCAACAATGTTGAGAACCTTTGGCTGTAGCATTAAGGATATACTATGCATTAGAATATTTTAGCCATGTAAGCACATTGTCTTTTACATTTTTTATATATGATTTTGATTATGACGTAATCGCTGGTAGATGTATGCATTTGGATAGGCAATCGTAAAAAACCAGCGATTCCGTCAAGTTTGATGTAATACTCTTTATTTTATAACGGTGTGTTAAATAATGAAATAAATAGGTAATCTCTTAATACAATTTGTCGTGTGTTGAATATTCCTTAAGTGCGAACTCAAAATTAACTTAACCGTCGTCAAATCTGGAACTAAACCAAGACTGACGGTTAACGGACGGTATCTGTTCAAACAGAACTATCACCCACAATAACAACGCTAGTGTTATTGTTTTTTAGGTTAAATAGTTAACTTATTTGATGTATTCGATGAAAAACAAAATTGAATACATTTATAAGCAATTAACATTAAAAACAAAAAAAAAAACATCAATATTTTAAATATTTTTGAGATCTATAAATTTGTTTATGTAATTTTTTTTTCAATACATATTAAACATTTCATGACACTTCACATCAAAGTTTGAATAAACCTGCATCATTGATTTCAATGAAGACATTTCTGGATTATCATTCGTACTTAATCATTTGTTTTTTTTTTTAAAAACATTTCTTACGGCTTTAGCCATTTATTTAGGACAGTAGGACATGTATCCAAAAACAAATACAATACTTATAAAATAAGTACATCTTGTCACCATATGCCTCTATACACAATCGACACGATCGTAATAATAATACTAAAATATAATAGTATGACGCTTAATGTGTCGTATGCATATTCATTATAGATAGTTAGCAAAGACTGTAACCGGTCAACGATCGCTTAAAATTATGAATTCTTAACAGGTTAAATCGGTATTAACCACAACCACATTTTTAATATTTATGATTAAAACCGAGCCTCAATATATTTTTTTGAAAAACCAAAACGAAACGAAAACCGAAAAAAACATTAAGGTTACTACAATTCCTGGCAGGTGGCTGGTATGATAAAATATAGTGAGTAGTTTTAAACAACACGCGAAAATGACCTCCTCCGGCGAGTTGTCGTAGGTACCTACCTATATACCTATGTACATATACCCGTGTGTACACCATCACCAGCTATAATAGCACGGAATTTGTTGAATTGTTTAATGCCACAAACATAGGTATACCATGAGGATACAGAGTTTCAATAAAACAAATACCACGTAGGTTACCGCTTACCTCGGTCACACATACTTGACCTCACTAGCTATATATTCTGTGGACACGAGTGCATATACGTTTCGTTTTAGACACGAAATAACTTCCGTCGTAAGAAATCGATATCGACGCACGCCGTTTTAATTATTTATAAGTATCATTGCAGGTCGATCTCGGTTGAATATTTATAACACCGCTAACCTAACCTAATCTTGCAAGATGCATTATAAATAGTTTAATTTATATATAGTAAAATTATTTGATTTATTTTTATTATATAAGATTTTTACTTTTGCACTATTTAGAGTATTTTTGGAGTATAGATTCTGTTTGTCAAGATAATGTGGTCGCGCACAAATCGAAACGAGTCGTAATTCCCTACCCCCCACAACCACCCAAATCACCACTCGTAGGATCTAGTCGAACGAGCTAAGTAACCATATTCCGAATAAAGTATAATATATACAATTCTAGTTTTATGGTTCAAAAATGTTCAAAATAGTTTTTACCGATCGAAATTGTATATTATTTTTTTTTTTTTTAATAGTCTTAATGCTGTGCCTTTATAAGATAATTTTTAAATGAAACAGTATAATATAATTAAATATTTTACAATTAATATATTAGTATGCTATAACTGAAGAAAAATAGATAGTAAAATACAAAATTAAAGATTGATATTTAATCATTATTTTTTCATAAGTTAATGCGCGTTTTTTAGGTAGGTACTTATAATTTATTAAGTATAATTATTGCTAATTATAATTTTTGCTTTGCACAATGTTATATATCAAAAAAAAAAAAAAAAAACTAAAAATTTTTACTGAATAAATATAGTATATTAGTTATATATATATAATTAAATTCGACTAAAAATATGTTAATTGATAGATGTTAAAAAAAATAAACAACTTTCACTTATCCAATAATAATTATAAAAACAAATAAAATCTAAGATTGAATCTCTAAACTGAAAATATACATGATGTAATTTAATAAACATTAAATTATTTAATAGAATTAATATTTACTTAATGACGTTCAATGAATTTAGATTATTAATAATCGTATTCGTTTTTTATGAATAATTGACATTAAAATCGAGAAAATATAATGATTTAAATTATTAACACGAAATGTAAGTCGATATTTTGAGATTATGAGTAAGAAGCTTATCTGCCTACGTATCTATACTTATCTAATTGGCATATAAAATACAATGACTTGTCTTTAAAGTCTGGTTTTCATTAATGTATAAATGGCTCATGCAGTAAAAATCAATAAATAGTTATTATGTCGTATACTGATAGTAATAATTACGTTTTTCATAATAATTGTAGAAAACAAACGAAAACCGTCAAATGTATTCTTATAGTCTATAGAGATGCAAGTGTGGTAAATTTACAAAGTAAAATGTTTTCGTAAATTGTAATAACTTTTTCTTGACCACTTTAAATATTATGGGACCCCTTAAATTAATTGTTTTGAGAAATATGTTATCAATTTTTGGCGATTGTCACTATATTGTTATCAGTCACCGCCAAGCGGTTTTTAACTGCATACACCAAAATTACTATATTGTTAAATATTTCTAATTATTATCATATACTATTCATTGTTATTTGTGACTATATTTCAAATATTTCGATAGAAATTTTTACTTTTCTTATCTTATAGGTACCAAGAAAATAGTATATCATTCACACAAAATTACAGCTATTTTACCATTTTTACAAATTTATCGGTCAATTTACCACAATTTATTTTTTCAATATTGATACATACTGTTTGAATGCCATATTATAATATGTAATATACAAATTTATTATATTTTAAACTAAGTAAGGAAAATCTCGATTTCATGCTGGGTTATTGTTCAAAAATGTTGTCATTTATAATACCACCTGATATAATTCAAAAACATTGTACATTATGTGACATTATGACACAATTATGGATATTGAAACTATTAAGTAAGTATTGGCACAATTCAATGCGCATAAACCGATTTGTAGTCAAACTTGGTTTTATACTATACAATTATAAAAATAAAACTCGAAATTAAAAAAAAAATGCAACTTTGTTTTTAGAATATTGTAAATTTACTTTGTAAATATCTGACTGTTAGTCAATCTATTGGTAAAACATTAAAATATAATCGTATAATATTTAAAAGTTTCTATAAAAGTACTACATAAAACTATTATACATTTCCAACAGAAAAAAAAACAGCATTGTAAAAACATTGTACATTTCTCGTTTTATTTACAATCCAAAAAGAAGAAATTAGAAAACAATATTAGAAATTCGTGGATAAAAATATGAAAAACTGGTAATATCAGGTTATAATGTAATTTAAAACATATAAGCGTATACAGTATTATGTACTGATTTGCCTACTGTTTTATGTATTATGCGTATAATATTTATCGTTTGTTTACTTATTTTGATACTCGTGAGTAACTTAAAACAAATTAGTAACAAGTGTAATAACAGTGCAAATTCAAAAACGGACTTTTTTATTGCAAAATCGATCAACAACAACACGCATGTCTATTATTGAATAAAATGGTTTCTTTCGTATCTTGACGTCAGCTGGTAATACTAATAATATAATTAATATTATAATGACTGAATCACATACGGCTACCACCTATATTCGTATTGCCACAAACAATAATTATTTGTAAATGGGCTTTCACTATTCTGCATAGGTGGTACCTATATCGTTAGTTTCTCACACAGATAAGAACATTATTTTGAAATATTGCTATAGAGTTTGTGAGACTTATTTGAACACGTTTTTTAGCTAAGCCGCGTCATTATTATGTTCACAGTTATTGTACCGCGTTCGACCCCATGTGCAGTATGTGTACGTGAAAAATTATACGATAACATTTCACAATTAATATTGCAGACATCTCACGCTCGACGGAGGACCTGCTGCGATGATAGTATTCGATGTGTTTTCTTGTCAAATGTCGTCCGTCGTCCGTGTAGACATTAATTTTTGTTCTTTGCCAAAGATTTAAAGGATATGCCGTTTTTCGTCTCCACCAACACCCCTCACCAACGAGGACAACGTCACAATTGAGGGTTGAGAGACTTGGGTGGCCCTGGAAGAGAGAAAGAGAGAGAGAGAGAGAGAGAGAGAGAGAGCTGGTGGTGGGTTGTTTGCGTTATTAAAATGTGGCCAACGACGTGAGAATACCGGTTAAAACAATGTGACACACAATAACCGAGCAGAGGACGAAATTAATTAATTTTGCGGGCACAAACAATGTATAAACCGGGTCGAGTGGTTGTTGTGGGATTTCTGAAGCCTATTATTATTGTTATCATTTATGTCATGACTCCGATGATCATCGTGGAGGCACTGATTTGACGTCGCCCCGCGTTTCGTGTATCAAGAAATCCAATCATAGAGCTGGAAAAAAAAATCGTGTAAGCTTACTGCTGCTGCTGCTTCTATAAGCTGTCATTCATAGTAAAATATTATGTTAAACCGAAATTTGCGAGGATGGAAACAATATCGTACATTTCCGCAGTTAAAATACTAAAACGATATTATAACTATTAAACTCAGCGGCTATTTCATTATTTATTATTTAATATAATATATTCGTAAACATAACATTAAATTAAAACAGTAAATTTTCGTCATGTCGAAGGTCAAGAGGACCGGAAAACAGTTTGACATATAGAATTTATTTGTAATAGTAATTATTTCGGGAGGATTTCAATTGAGTTCGAGATCACAAAAAATTCAAGATGTCGACAATCAACGTGGTAAAAATTCACTGTACATTGTATTTGCACATATATATGTAGTCACGACATTAATATTATAATTATTGTTAGTTAAATCGATAAAAAAACAACGAAAATAATAAAAGAACAAAGACGTCCAGATGTGTACAATTTGTTTTATTAAAATGTACATTGATTTGTTTTACACATAAGATGCCGACCGATAATAATATTCACATAAATCCAAACACATACGTATAGGTTTCTGATACACTATATACATATTATTATATATATTATAATTAAAACAGCAAATCATAATCGTCTTGATATATTACAAGCAATTCATATGAGATACAAGTCGATATTTTAAAAATCGATTAAGCTGTGTATTGTATTATTACAATTATATACTAGGTAACGAGCAAATGTTAAAAAAAAAAATAACGACGCATCTTCATTGTTGTTTACAATATATTATAGTGTACACGAAAATATAATAGACGAGATTCTATCTGCTTCTAAACATACACAAACCCTTTACAGCATAATAATAATATTAATATGATGATGACTGTGCAGGTTCGCCATAATCCAGAGAAAGCTCTATAAGTTCACTTGCGAGAAGTATGCGGCAAATAAACAATACATAATTAAATGGTTTGTGTTTTAATTGTTGACAATGGGCTTTGTAATCGTATAGGCACCTAATAAAATTGTTTTCACAGATACCATAAAATCTCTAAAAAAGAGAAAAAATCCAACTCGTTATGATATAATAATAATATTTATACACGAGTAGCGCAATGTTCAAATTCTGTTCTTACTAATCGTGATGTAAGATTTCATAAATTTAATTTTTGAGAAATTTCTTAAGAGACATATTGTCTAAAATTCACATAATATAAAAAGTAAATATTTTTATTTTAAAACTATGACTTGAATTTATTTATTGGTATCGGTCATTGCCCATTGGACATTGCCACATTGTAGGAATAGTAAAAATTCAAAATATTTTTTTTAGATTTAAAATTCTTTTTTATTAGTTTGACTCAATTAATTTATATATTATTTATTTTTATTATGAACTTTTTTTTCTAAGACAGAAGTTTCCCATTTACATCACTAGATATTACCGCGATCAAATGAGATTCGTTTTACCAATATCATGTCTTATTAGATATACACGACCGTCGTCTATTAGGTTTCTACGCAATGAGATTAAGTATAGTGAAAATGGTGCAAATATAGGTTAGAATGTAAATTATATTATAAGAAAAGAAAAATAATTTAATATGTTAACTGAAAACCAGATGAAATACTAAATTCAGATTCAACAAATATAGTAATTCTCACACAATTCTTATCGAAAACTCATCTTATCGATCAAATTTAACTTTATATTATACACAAGACTTAAACTTTTAAATTATTGTTATGATCTATGTATTTTTTTCCTATTTGTATATTATATTTAACGTATTTTTAAAATATAATATGTAATGCAGTATTGTTGTTATGTCCAATGGCCTCATAAATACCGCAGATCGATTAAGGCGGTCGCAGCTGATGAAAAAAAGTGGCTTTTAAACCAAAAGTTAGGCAAAATTGAAAGAATTTGATTCGACCAATATTAATTTTGAAAACGTATTATGATCGATTAACAAGTTTACTAGGTTTGAACTTGGCAATTTTGAATTTAATGAATATTGTTAGTGTCACGATGAATAATATAAATAAAAAATTTCATATTTTTATTCACGGATATCACAGCTGAAATAAAAAAAAAAAATAAAAATAAAACGGTGTGACAATATCTACTGCTTAGAATAACGAATAATAATATAATATTATTATACACGACAGAGACGCTCGCGCGAGAAGATGACATTGCCGTGATAACATATTTAACACAAAATGTATTTTTAATTCTTCACATCGTTAGAATTTGCAGATGGGTTTCGAACATCAAGCGTTTCCTCCGGACACCGTTTATAGGAAAAAATCATTAAACCGAGATTCGAAAAATAAAAACGTAAAAAAAAACACGTGGATATCGCCGATGATATTATGCAGCGCTGTTATATATATATATATAATATATATGTCACTTGTGCAGAGGAAATTGTTTTTATATTTCAATATTTAATCAAACCCTTCGAGGGTGGTCGGAGGGGGATAGTTTGCTAGAAGTTGAAGGGAAATACCTTCTTCGGTGAAAGTTATAGCTGTTGTACGCCCGCAGCACCCGCCCCCCCCCACGCTCAACCCCCGACCGCCCCACTCCCGCACCATCACCGCGCCGCTTCACGATACCGCGTAAACCCTCCGGTCGCTGCCGTGCCTTAAAAACTACCAAACACAATCCGGCGGTTGACATGACTGTATATTATAATATCCGACAACGTTTTATGATTAATTACTCGTTCGTCGGCCGCCGACAATTCCGGATTGATTCGTATTATGTACCGAGAGCGAGCACCGCTTTGGAAGTGTGCTGCAGGGGCGCAGGGCGGCGGACCAACACATAGCCGACCGAGTGGAGAATTTGAATGAACTTGCTACCCTTTCCCGAGCATTAGCCAATAATAATAATTACCCCTAAATGACATCAGCAAATATTATCGCAACCCCATCTCTCTCTCTCACTCTCTCTCTCTCCATATATATATATATATATATATATATATATATCTGCGTACGTGCGGGATGAAATTGAATTAAAAAAAAAAAAGAAATTCACACTGGCGCGCGCGACGGACGATAGCCGTGTAAAAAAATAACAGGTTTTTTTGATTGATAGATATTATCCAAAATGGTTGTGCCAAAAAAAAAAAAACAGAACATCATGATGAATGACAGTTTTAGTAATATTCGATCAAGTCGTCGTTTCTTTTTAATAGAAAAATGTAATAATGAGTTTTAATAATATTGTTTGTTGTCGAATGTTTTAACATTATATAAAACCAAACGAAACCCTTAAATATTACATAATATACGGAACCTTTAGAACAATTATTATTACTCGGCTACTGTAATATTCAGAGATACGAGAGGAAACAATAATATGTAATTATGTAGGTACTTGAAAATGATTAAAAGCCACATTTAATGACGTTAAACTCTAAAATATATAATTAAAGAATAAATAAACGACGAAATGTTTGTTTTTAAAATGTTAAATCATATCGTTACTCGTTACTATAGTTGGTATTGTAACGACATGCGGATATTGGTATGCGCATTGAGTGCAGAACTCACACGTATCGATTGGACACCAGATAATATTGACGGATCACCTTCGGCTAAAAAATGTCCCTTTTAATTTAAATAAAACAAAAAAAGCACTACTGTGTATAATAGATGATATCGAGTGCACTTCGCAATAATTGGGGGTGTCTCATTAATGGATATTGTGGTAAATTTGAATCCAATAGCAAATCTTTGCATATTAAGAAAAAAGATTCTGAGCGAAAACTTCGTGCAAGTTTAATAATATGTGCTATTCATTAAAAGAGTTTTTTTTTTTATGTAAATTTATGTTACTGTAAGTAGTATTTTTTTCTTTCAGTAATACGCTTTACATTGAACTTTAAATTTGAACTATTATTTCTGACAAATTCATCAAGCATTTCATCATATTAATAATAACTTTAGAACTCTACCATCATGCAATACTTTTATTAACTAAGTAAATATCAACATGTATTGCACGTAGAATGGTGTGAATAGATTTGGGGAATAAATAGCTTTAAATGATAAGTCTAAATATTTGAAAATTTCGTTGAAAAAAATAATATACGCTATTGTGATAAGTTGTAAGTCTCTCTATACAGGGTGATTCATCAAACACTTTCACCTCCTTTTTTCTTTATTAATACAGTCATTCAAAATCCGATTTTTGGAAATTTTTGGAATTTTCAAATATAAGCACTCGACGGCCGTATTTTTCAATTTGTGAGATTTTTTGTATTACTAAAGAAGGGACCAGGGGAGTTACAAACTTCTGTTTGTAAAATATTTAGTGGGTAATTTTTTGAAGAATTTGATGCATTAAAATTAAAATTCGAACTAAGTAGGAATTTTTGAGTTATTTAACGTTGTGTACTAAAAATAATAGGTTGATCGTAGTGATGGATTTGGAAGATTAGTGAGTTATGGTGATTTGAAAACTTTAGTAATTGATTTATATTTGATTCTGCTTGGGCACACAAAATCAAAAATGTACGATGTCTTTTAGAAAAGTAAATGACTTATAAAAACAATAACGATAAAAATTAGTAAAGAACACAATTACTTTTCAACACTGTTGTTTTATAATATCTTAAGAAACGTCAATACTTCTAGTTTCTCGATACAAATAATTATTTAATTGGTATATTTTATCAATTATTTATAGTGATGTAAATGGGACATTTTTCATTAAAAAAAAAAATATATATATATATATATAAATAACCTCGCCTACTGCAACATAGTCTTATGCATCAATATAGTACATATTATTGTAATACAAATAAATAAACATCGAACTGTACACATTATATAGGTTTTATTTGGTTTTGATTTAAAATGGCTTATTTTGTGGCAGCACGGCGTGGCATTTATTTTCTATAGTGTTGAATTTAAATGTTAAAAAATCGAGCAAGTTGGAGGCAACTTGTATACCGGAGATATGTATTCGTACAACATGTTACAACTGCATTCATTGTCGGTTTGTGATGCGTCTATGAATCTAAAACGGTTTAATTATTATGGTTTTATATTGAAAATAAAATGAAACATAATATCCGCACGGACAAAAATAAACTAAGGAAATTTAAAAAGAATCTCGAAAAATTTTGGAAATATCGTAATCGTAACAGGAATCGGAAAAATATAAATATTATTCACGGAAACTAAAACTGATGTATATTATTTAAACAGATTTTGAATAAAATTTGAACAATAATAACATCATCGCAAGAGGCAAACAATTATAAAAATATATTATTATTAGTTTCAAAAAACATATTATTTAGACAGGTTATAATATTATTTATATTATAATACAAAATATGAATATCTCATGATTGTTGATCGTTTACGTTTTATAATATTAATATGTCTATGACCAACACACGACGATAAGAATATTAATGCTAAGTACCAAGTAAGTATTTCGTGTTCACCACTAGGGTCGTCCTTATGGGATTGTAAGGCGAATGCAAATTCGTGGGAGCCAAACTAATAGACGAATTGTATTGTTATTATTTTTATTTAATTTTATTTAGTTTGGGTGTTAATATTGAAATCGTTAATTATTTATTATTAAAATAGGCAAGACATGTGAAAATATTATCATACTTGCAGAATGCTTCACTAAATATTTACTGCTATAATACTTATATTTGATCCTAAATTGATTATACTATGTATGACGTATCTTGTAAAGTTTTTACTGTAATATAGTATCACTAGATTTATAAGTGTATTACAACTGTCGTCTGTCAATTAGAATGCATTGATCAAATTAGTTTGGAAAAAATTAAACAAGGTTGTACACGGAAGTCGATTTTAATATAGAGGGTGATTCGCCAAGCGTGCTCACCCCATTTTTTTCTTCAATAATGCAGTTATTCAAAATCTGTTTTATGGAATATTTAAGTATACTTAAAGACCGTGTTTTAAAATTCCCGAGACTTTTTGTAGGCATTACTTAAGAAGTGTCCCGTAGATATACAAACTTCTTTTTTTCTTAATGAGAATCCCTTTATTCCACTGTAAACTATTTAGTGAATTATAACGTATCAAAATTAAAGTTTGAAAGAGTCGTTTTTGAGTTATTGAGCTTTGTGTACTAAGAATGATAATAGGTCCACGATAATGGGTTAGGAAGATTTAAAGGCTATGGTGAATTGAAAATTGTAGTAATTAAAATCAATCTAATAAAAATTGTAATTTATGTAAAATAATACAAGTATAATGAATACTACAATATTACGTATTATATTTTATATTTTTAAAATGATTTTTAAAGACTATTATATTTATTATAAACATTTTATGAACTGGGAATCAACTCGTTTAAATTTTGAACTAGGTGCATGAAATTTTCAAAAAAAATTATTCGTTAATTAATTTACATTAAAAAAGTAAGTTTTCATTTGAAAAACAGAAGTGTAAATTTCCAAAGAATACTCTTCGAGGAATAAAAAAAATCTTAAGAGTTTTAAAATGTGATCCTAAAATATATTTAAAAAATCTAAAAATTAGAATTTGAATAAATTTATTAAAAAAAAAAAAAATGTGTATGAGTATGCTTGGTAAATCACTCTGTATAACTGAAATCGTAAAAGAAAATCGGTCTATGCGATAAATATCTTTTTTTTGAGTTAAAAAAAATTAAAATCGTTTTATTCCTTTAAATTTTACTTTCTAAATACTAACAAAAAAAAATAATATTTATAGCTATACACTTAACTTTATTTTTAAATACAAACAAGAGCAATTTATATGATTCTTTATAAACTATGCAGAATAGTTTTCAATCAAATGATATTAAAATAAATTATGGTTTTTACGAATTGTTCATAACTATAAATAATTAGAAAATTTAAAAACAATAAAATTATTTAATTCATTTTCATGTAAAAAACAAAAATTGAAATTGAAATGTTTATAAATATATATTATTGTATCTATTATATATTTTCAAATTTTTTTAATAATATTGCCATATAAACAATTTATGAAAAATTAAAAAACTTAACTAAAAAATTTTGACAGTTTGAAATATTTAAAAGAAGTTTATAAAAGCCAAAATAATATGTTGGTTAATAGTTAAAAATTATATTATGTATAGAAAAAGCTACTTGTTATAAATATTTGGTGTAAGTTTCAAGTCTTTACCATTATTCTTTTTAAATCAAAGCCAAGTAATCGTGTCGAAACTAGTGTTGCATAAATATTTACGATTTTCTGCTTTCTATCAAAAGTAGTCGAAATTCCTAGTATCCACTTTTTAAAATAATTGCAAATAACTAACGAAAAACAACAGAAAATTGTAAATATATATATTTTTTTTTTTTTGTTAGTTATTTGCAATTATTTTAAAAAGTGGATACTAGGAATTTCGACTACTTTTGATAAGTCGAAAAAAACATGAAAAAACAAACTGCTCATTCACATCATTGTAAAACCAATACGCTGGGAATCAATAATATACAGCAACAATAATTATACTTCTTTTTTTCGTGTCGGTCTTCATATTCCTTTAAAACTTGTAAAATAATTATATTCATCAGTCGTCACATCATAATTATCATATTTTAGAGTATTATAAATGTAAACACTAGTAGCAGTATGCAAAATATTATCTTCTGTCTGCGACTGTAAATTCTTTTTTCTTCAATGAAAACCTATTCGTTAATTTTCTATTTACATTTTTGGTACCTTAGATCATAAACGTTGTTATGATCACTATTGACCTGGCCATAAATAAGCATATTATGCTGACCAGATTCATTTTATTAGGTACTATAACAGTTACAAACAAAAAATTTTAATGGTTAGATATTTCAACATTTTTTTTTTATTGGATATAAATACCTGATTGATATTCGGTTGACCTTGTTTTATTCATATTTGCATCAATTGTCGTTTGCCATTAAAGAATAACATATTTAACTAGGTACCAATAAAATAATAATGAATATTTATTATTTTTAAAATAACATTCACGTCGAATGATGCAATTATTTATCATAATTTAAACAAGCTTTAAACATCCTGAAAATATATATATATATATATATATAATTGACTGTGATTGCATTTAAAATTTTTGAAAACATAATATTTGAATTCAAATATTTCAAATGTAATTAGTTTTAAACGGTTTATTTGGTGCGATAAATAATTACACTATTAAATCTACATAAACGTATTTTAGGTTATCTACTTTAGTTTTGTAGGGGGTGTTAAGAATCAAATTAATAATTAAAAATGTTTAAGTTGTTATTGTTTTATAAATATTATGATAATAATAATAAGCCGTCTCAGAATAATGAACATGTATGTTTAATTTGAAATTAATAATTTATAGAAATGGCCATAACAACCAGTCACTATCAAATCTACATTAATTAAAATTAATGCTATATGTATACAGCAAAATCAATGAATCTTATTCAATGTACATTTTAGTTAAAATTATTAACATTTTAGATGCAATACTCAGTTATAGATATTTTGACGACGACAGTAAGTTTCGTATAATAAGTTAAGTAAAAATATTTTAAGAAATTATTATCAAAAACAAACATTGATGTTATACTCAACTCACAATTTGAGTTCATAAAAAGTATACGAATATTAATAAAATACTGACTTTTATTGATAAAACGTAGTTATCATTATTTTAAAAAGTATTTTGCTAATTATAACTAAATATTGTTCAGCGTTTAAAATTCTTACTATTTTCATAAAGAAATGCGTTCGATAACAACACATTTTATTTATATTGTTTATAATATGTGTACTTAATATGTTATGTATATTATTGAATCAAACACTAAAATTTTTCAAAAATTAATAGTCCCGTAAAAATAATAATTTTATACATATATATAACTCAATAATCAACATAAAACGTATTGTAATAGGTACATTATAATACAATATAGACAATAATAAAATAATGGTTATAATAATTATTTTACTATTTTTATGAGCTCTAGATTTGATATTTTTAATTACATTACTACTATGATCAATATGTGTAATAAATAAATAATTTCTGTTTCTCAATAGGTACATTTAGTAACTATAAATACTGTAAAAATAAAATTTCCAGAATTTATTTGCTTTGTTAATCACAATAAATAGTTTTAAAAATATTGGGTGTAATCACAATTCGTAATTCCAAACGAATAAAATTAATAATAATCATAATATTATATTAAAAACAAATTGTTATCATAATATTTTTCATAAATTATTATTGTCCATGGTTTTATTAGGTATATCGTACAGTTTTGGAAAGACAAATAAAAAATCGATGTTTACAAGTAGTATAGTACCTATTCGTAGAATATACTTGAATTTCCAAACGAATAATAATAAAAGTAGGACTTGATGTTTTTCTTTTACCTGTAATAGCTTTCATTTTAAATGTAAAAAATTAAATTATTTACATTTCACTTGTGTATTATGTTTACTTAACAATAACAGTACCTATAGTAAACTTGGTGAACGGACATTGTTTATTGTCCTAACAATTTCCGCTTCTGACATTTTACGTCTACAAAAATAGAGGACGTGCCTTGTGACCATGTTACATTAATGTCGAATTGTATTAATACCAAATAAAAATATTTCCCTCGTTAATATTATACAATCAAGTGCATTGCAAACCTCAATATTACTCCCCGCTGCATTAATTATAATTACAAATAAATTTCAATATCACACGTCCATATTGGTTTTAGTGGTACAATTATAATGTATAAAACTATACAAGTTGAAGCGATATTTGAATTTTTGATAAAGAAACTTGTAAAAAGCATCTCAAAGCATGCGCAGACGTTTGTTTGATGTAAGTTATATATTTTGGTGTCAAATGTATAAAAAAGTTATATTGAAACGACCAAACAATAATCATATGTATGGCAGATCGAGTCGTTTATTTTTCGGTGTAAGCAAACTAAATTGGATATTATTTAATTTTTTTTTTTTTTTTTGAGTGTGTCTAAGAAGTCAGATTTAAAAATTATAAAATGTGTAAAATGTCACATTTGAATGTAAAAATGATATGACATAATATTGTATAATAATTAAATGCTATTTGAAATATAAATAATACATATATTATAATATAAATAGAAAAGAAAATATTATATAATAATGTTACAGATAACAGTAAAAACTATATCATTCCTATTTCTGTAAAATAATAATAAATGTTTTGACTTAATTCATAGTATACATAGTACTATAATATAGTATATTAGTCAAAGATGAATCATAATTAGGGTTGTGATTTAGATGAACTTTGCATTGTTTTCCAAAACTAGATACACGATACTTGTTTTATAAGATAAATATGTTTTGTAAGAACTTTTTATTTTGTATTTTTTAAAACATTTTAGGGTTTCTTAAGCATTAAATAATAAATTCCGGTTTTTTTTAACATTTTATTTCATGATTTTTGCTTGAAAAATTAATTTTGTAACGTTTATAAATAATAAGAATTTTATCTATAATCGAAACGTTTGGAACGGATCCGTACGACCGTAAAAATCGAGATTAAAAGAGTCGACGGGAAATTTAAATGAAAATTTTTTTTCAAATTAAAAGTCCGTGTAGAAGATTTAAAACTACAATGCAGTATGCAGCAAACATTTTTATTAAATTTAATTATAAAAACCATTTTTGATATATTTTGTTTGAAATAAAAAAAAAAATAAAAGAGTTTTATATAACATTTTTTTTTAATTTTTAGAGCATAAAAACATTTTTTTAGGCATTACATTTTCATCTCTATAATCATAACTATATTTAGGGACTTCTAGAATTTGAATATCTTTATTTCTGAATAATATATAAAGTAGCAGAGTCAAATATAAATCCTCTTCATGTTACACAAAATCTAAATCCCAAATTTTATAGTGCATATTTTTGCATATTTTTAAGTTTTTGCTTATGAGAGCATATTTACGGATTATCTGAAATCTAGATTCTAGATAATCAGCACTTTTTGAATGCTTTTTTAAACTACTTTTAAAAAAACTTTAGAAATTTTTATATCATATTAAAACATTAGAAAATAGTCGTAATCAAATATAATTCATGGAAAAACAGTAAAAATTAAAAATTTAAACCGCGTAACTACATGCATTTAATGTAACACATCTATTTGAAATAATTTTTACATAATAATTATTAATTTTGTACCAATAATAATTTTTTTTTCAAACTAATTTACCATCCATATATGTTTTTTGTACATATTTTAGTGCTTAGTCGGTTATTGTTTGAGCATGTCTGGTCATTTTTTCGGCGCATGTTCGCCTATTTTTAAGAGCTACAAATCCCCAAGTCTATATAGCGGTTTGCAATGTTGAGCAATGAACGGGGAATATATTCGACACAAAATATAGGTACGATCTCAGCAATATTTTAAACGCATAAAAACGAAGCCCCGTCTGCAGTTCTAATAATATTTTTGAGCGTGTAATATATTAATATATTTTATAAAACGTTCGTGTACGTCTGTAATCGCGCGGGTAACCGTTCGGGACCACTTATCGATCTGGTGGAATTTTTCTTCCTCCGACGCCTCCCCCCCCACCCCAATTATCCCTTGGCCACTCGCATTGTTCTTTTTCGATATTATCACATTCCGTTTTCTTCGCGTACACCTATTATGTGCCGTTAGTGGGTGTGTGGGTGTGCGGGTGTGCGGGTGTGCGCGGCGTGTGACTGCCGTGTGTATTTTAAATGGTATTTCGCGATGCTTTCGCGCGTGTGTCTCTATGTCATTTGTGCACACCACAACTACCTCGGTCGGCGGCAACGGCAACGGCAGCGGCGGCAAAGGCCACACCCAACGCCCTACGCAAAAACCGAGGCCGAGGCGGCACACACACACACACACACAACGGGATAAAACTACGTCGCTGGGCACGCACAAAACAAATCGATGTAGCGAACGCGGGTGGCAGAGCAGCAGTAGTATAGTTCTTCCTCTCTTTTTCGCAATCTCTCCCCGCGCAGCTCGGGCCACCACAGCACCACACACACGCCCGTACACCCGCACACCCACCCGTACACCCACACCCGCACACACTCGCGGCACGGCGCGATGTTGTGTTTTATTCTCAGTCCGCGTTTACCGCATTCTCGCCGCCGCCGTTCGTCCCCTGCGCAGTACCCATGGTACAAAGTCCCTCCACAGTCGCGCGTGTGTGTGTGTGTATGTATCACACGTTTTTTTCGCATCCCCCCCCTCCCCATCTCTCATCCACTGTAGACCATCTCTGGTCCATGCCCAGACCCCCGGCGCGTCCACGAGCCAAAACTTTGGATGACGTCTGGGCTAAACGATACGACAATCTGCCGCGACGTTTACCGCGAACCCGCGGAGCCAACCCGGAAAACACTGCGTGCCCTGGTTAAACGGTACATTCGAAGTCCACCCCCAACAACTCTCCTGCATACACTGCAGCCGTCGAAAAGATTTTTCCCGTGTCACCCGCCGGCGGTGTCGGCGGTCGGGTTGGCTTTTCTTTCCGCACACAAGTTCGCGCGAGTGTGCGGTGGCGTGTGCTCCGTGGACGGGTGTCTCGCTTCGAAATATACTTAATAATAATATTCACCAAACAGTATATTATATGCACCGAAAACACTAGAACGATATAATTTTAAGAAAAACACCTTCTCCTCCCCTCCCCCCCAACCCAAAATACAAAGCCAACCGACGCGATATTTTTTTACACCGTATAAGTAAATATTATGACATATCGAATAATAATATTAGTACGACGTGACCGTATAACAATATCGTTGTAGTAGTCGTCCAGCCGCGAAACCGTGTAAAAAATCAATGTATTCGAATTGCCTACACAAAACGCCTTGTAAGAACGACGAAACGTCGCATTCAAGTTTGTCGGTAGTATGAATAATATTATTATATTTATTTACATTAAACGTCTTTCGAAAATTTCGAAGTGGCGTTGAATTCATATTATAATCGTTTATTTAATAAATTTAAATTATAACGCATTAACCATTGGAAAAATCTCGGTTAATTTTATGTTACCTATAACAAAACTACGACGCAGTTTCAACTTTTTTATGTTATAAAAAAAAAAAAAAAACTTTTTAATATTTAATCTGCAGTATAATTTTTATACTTAGAAATTTAATAAAGAAAAATACACAAATCATGATTAAAAGTTAATGCGTACAATAATAAACATTAACTCGGTAAACTTTTTTTAAGATTTACAAAACTTATATCAGCAACAAATGTTATATTTGTTTCAAACATCAAACAACAAAAAAAAATTGTTTAAATCCAAATATAAATTTAATATCAGATACAAATATATATTTTTTTATATTACTTTATCGCAATATAAAGTATTGCTCATATTTAAAACAATTTAAAAACGCCAAGAAACAGATAATAAACAATAATTTGCAAGAAAAAATAATAATAGCTGTACAACTTATATTATATTTAAAATTTTATGTATTTTATCCTAATACTGGTGGCAAGTGATAATGGCAAGTATCAGATAACACAACACTAATATTTGAATATAATTTTTATTTAACTGTTTTCGAAAGAATAATATAATATAGTCAAATACCCTTTTCTTTTGTTTCGACGCGTTTGATTGAAAGATGATTGTACTCAAAATTACACATATAAACCGCAAGATTATGCTATAAACAGGATAACTTCTGATGGAAAAATAAATCTAGTTTGTACTTTTGTGAGGCAGTTTTAGAAAATTCGCATTAATTTTCAAAAACGTCTAGATAAATAAAAAAAAAAAAAATTAAGTAAAAGTGGGAATTTTTTTTCAAAGCAAATTTTTGACAAAATCTATTATAGATACATGAAATTTTCATCAAATGTTGACATAAACAATTTTTACACGTCAAAAAATTTTCAATATATTTTGACAATTTTTGAGCTATTTATTAAATGCATTAAAAATCGTTGGTTTATTTATATATTTTTTAATTATTGTTTATTTTTCTATTGGTCAAAAAATTTGAAAGTTTAATACAATTTGAATGTTTATTGCTCATAAGTTATAAGTGAAAGTAAAAAAGATTTAAGCGTAAGTCTACAGTTTATTTTTATGAGTCTAAAATAAAAATTTCAACAATGGGGAGGATATTCAATTATTCGATAATTCAATTTTTTTTTTTTTTTTTTAATAATGATTTAATAGTGATAGACAATAGATATTTTATGATTAAATAATATGAGATATCGTTCGGCACCCGTTGGGAGGAGGGCGATCGATCCCAACTCAGGGACGAGCCTAGATTGAAAGAAAAAAACAGATTGTTTTATAAGTCAGGTAGGTGTTCAATTTAGGGTTCCAGACTTACCTTTTTAAAATTATAATATTATGTTGAATTACCCAAGATAAATATAAACTCGTAAACTTAATCTAGTTATTATTTATTTCAATAATAACGTATTTTTATGATTAGGAATGTTAAACTAATTTTTGATATCAATACTTAGGTTAAAAAATATCTTTTGCAAATATTATAACAAATCATTGAAGGCATTTAAAAAGTATTGTAATATTGTTTGTAGGTACATTTTCAATTTATTTGCTTTAATTATTGAAAAACCAATTAATTTTAACTGTTGGATAACATACGTCATATTATTATATTTACAATACATTTGATGATCACACTTAAATATTTATTCCAATGATCAATTATATTAAAGAGGTTTCTTTATTATTACTTAAATATACGGTTTATAAAAATAACATTAACTGTTTATATTCTGAAACATGCTATGTGTACACAAGGTACCTACATAAATTCCATCAAATACACACTACCCATTACATTATGAACAAAATAGTTTTACTTATATTAAAGTTTTTGGGTGGTATGAACTATTTATTAAAAAAAAACACCCATTTTAAAATTATAATAAAACACGATGAATGTTTTTTTTTTAGTAAACATGGAAAAGTCGTCATTATCACGACATGTTCCACTCTTATAATACAATGCCATTATCACGTTTATTATTTGATAATAATCTTTATGGCATTACAAAAAATGTTCATAATTTTCACCACCGCAATATATTTCTATAGCTGCTGGACAACTAAAATTTTTGTTTCACCAAGTTGGTTTAATAATTCAAACACAGCACAATGTTTTTATAAAAACAATGAGTATTTAAAAATGACACGCTAACATAATGCAATAATGTGTAATTATAAAAAAAGTAATAACTATAAACCCGATATTAAATACATATTTGTATTAATTAATTATTTAAACGGCCATTGTTTCTGTCACTAATTAAAAGATGAGTATCCAATTCAGAATGTTTTTAACGAACATTTTGTTTGTACTTCGTTATTTAATCATACTGCTTTAGTTTAATTGTATGCATCACGCGAGAAATATCGAAAATATAATATCATTAAGTAGGTAGTGCCTTTTTAAAATTGTATGCGTCTCGTGAATATTTAAACACTATTCTCAGTATTTATTCTTTTTATTTTTTAAAGAAAATTACGTATTTCAAAAACGAAATTCTTAATTAAATATGTAAGTAACTCATTTTATCGTTAAAGACTCAACATTTTTTTTTGAAAATAATAATAATAATATACTCAATATTTTTTTGAAAATAATAGACTCTTAACCAACTATATTATAATTTATATTCATAATGATTATGCATATTATATTAATTGCAGCAATGGACATTGCAGTTCGGTCGTATACAATACTAATACCTATTTTAATAGTATCTAACTACATTTTTTTTCTCGATCAAAAACATTAAAATGCAGTTGTTTATTTATTAAACTTCAATATATTTAACTGAACTATTTAGCTTAATGTAAAATATGTAATTTACATTTTATATTTAACTTGGTACGTGAATATTTAAAAATAATATTTAACTTTTACTAATCATTACATTTGAAAATATATTAATATGGTTTTTAAATAAATATAAAAAAAAAATATTATACCAAATTAAAAAAACTGAGAAAGTCACTCTGCAGTACAGTTATTGTTAGTGTACCTGTAACTATTATCTATTTTAATATGGCAGAAGAACAGAATCTCTTTTTTTTCCTACAATTTTTTTTTAAATTTTAAAAAAAAAAATTATTACAATCCGTACAAAATAAAAAATATGACGACTAAAATTTTAATATAGCTAATATTACATTAGATATACGTTATAATATTATTATCTTTTCAAACAAAAACTGTTACTCAATCATAGTGGTTTATAAGGTATGTATATTATATTACACTAACAATAAGTTCTGAATAAATTTATGTTTGTAGTTCTAAGCTTACCTGGGCTCTGTGTACTATAGCATTTTCAATATTACAGTTTATATATTTTAAATTAAACTATTAAATTTAAAGATGATAGCAAATCATATATGCTGTAAAATTTAATTCTTTTTTCCATTTTCAAATTTTTATATCTCACAATCAATAAAATATTAATAAATTTGTAAATTTAAAATTAAGATACATACAATAAACATATTTATACTGTCATTGATCTTAATCTATTTTTTAATCTTATTACATACTCAATAGATCAACTCTTAACATTAGCCTTTAGCTCATAGGCCAAAATATTGATCTTTCAAAAATTAGATATTCTATGTTCTGTATATTAATTGTTAGTACTTATAAATTATTGTATTTATAGATACACAATTATATTGACTATACTAAAAAATATTAAAAAATTAAGCACAGTTACGTTATTGCGTTGTACAATAATCTACCTGGGCTTACCTCAATAGCGGTGAAATTTAAAAAGAGTTTTAATATTATTATAACAGTTGTTATAGGTTTGGATTAGATGTTGACTAGCAGTAAGATTATAAGATAAATAAGTAGTTATTGAGTGGCTATTTGAAGAAGAAGTATCAAATTAAAATATTACCCGAGCGAAATAACGTTAAACATTTTCTAGTATAATAATAAGTATTTTATTTTATAATTATTCAAACCAACAAAACATAAATTGTTAATTATAATATAAAAAGTAAATAATATCATAATTTGGCGGCCTAATTACTTAAAAGTGAAATGTCAATTTACATTCAAAAATAAATACTGGGGTCCTAGTTGTTTTTCTAGGCAAATAAGGGAGAGTGCAATAGATATGTAGTTAGTAAAGGAAAATGGAACATAATATGAATAGAAAATCGGTACTCGTTTAGTGAGAGGAAACATAGAAATTAATATAGAAAAGCAATGTAGGATTAAATACCTACTATACCTGTCATGTCAAACCTATAGTATCAAACTAAAATATCAATTGGACCAAAAACATTGAATACTATATATATATAAACACTATAAATATATTTTGCTGGAAAATTACGTAACATAGAATATTATATAATATAAAATACGTATACCAATTTTATCTCTTCCTCAAACAAAATTGTGAGGTGTAACAGAAATCGGAAATTAAATTAATTTTTTTCCTTAGTTTATTTACATTTAATTGTCCGATGATCTTGCAAGTGACCACATGTGCGAAAAAAAGTGTAGTAACTTTACGTTACTAATAATCAATCAATAAAGCCTAGAACTCTAGAATACCACTCGCATATGACTGATTTAAAAAATTACGTTTATCAGAAAATTAGAAAAGAAGCACCGTATCAATACGAGTGGAACTAATTTACTATCTGCCCTTCTCGCGAGTCGTAATAGAATATTTTGTATTAATTTATTTGTATTTTCAGAATCAATAGTTAGCGTTTTTTTTTTTTTTTTGTTATTATTTCTTTTAAAAATACCTCAAGTTTCAACACTAATGACAAAATTGAAAAGTATATTAAGAAATTTGACATTTTTTTTTTTTTTTTAATGTGATTATTGAGAATAAAATATTTTTATATAAATCACGTGCTAACAAAATATAACACGGGCACTTAATATTATTATTATTAAATTACATTGTACGTGCTAATATCTAAAATGAAATAAAATAGGTATATATAAATATATAATAATAAAATATAATAACATATATTGTGAGTATATAAAATGAAAAATATATACCTACCTAATAAATATATATATATACATATATGTATGTGTGTGTGTGTGTTATTAACATTATAAACGCACGTTCAGACGAAATCCAATATACGTTTTTCCTACAACGTACTGAAATAATTACTACATAATATTATTTTAATGTCGTAGGATATTATGTATGAAATTGCGACAGTTATAAATGGAGTCCCTCTATTTATTTTCAACGTATAAAATCGAGTTAAAAATTATTCGTTCTCTTTTTTCGGTGTTCGTGCGCTTGAATTGTGCATACAATGAAAACCGGAGACCTCTTGACACGGCGCGGGGCCCGCTCGATATTTCCCGAGACCAGAGTAGCAGAAAGATATAATACATACATAAAAGAGAAGTGGGTGGCTGGGTGGACAAAAGGGGTAGGGTATATGAGCGAAGAGAAGTTAGCAGGGAGACCCAGACCGCTTCGCAGTAGGAATGACATTAAAGTTTTCCAGGAACCGAGCGTGCGGGATACCCCACCCCCTTATACCCACTAGTCAATCCTCTCCCCATCCCTTGCGCAGCCTTCCCCCCTACCGCGTTTGGGTTTACTTTTCAAGGGGGGGTTTCAAGGGTGTGGCGTACCGATCAATAATTCTCTCTCTCTTTCTCCCACTTTCTCTCTCTTTCTCTCTCTCTCTCTTTCTCTCTCCCTCCCGTCCCCTCTCTCATGTCGTACCCTCCACTCATCCCCCGAGTTCGCATCTAACAAAAGTGTGTGCCCCCTCTTTCTACCTAACACCAGGGGACGTACTCAAAATGGCGACGCCCCCCTTCACTTCACTCCGGTAAAAGTCAAATGCGGTGCAATGTATATAATATAATGTACAAGTGCGTGAAACGAACCGTCCGTTTATCCCGAAAAAATTCAAAATGTCATTTTAAACCAAAAAAACTATTTCACTTACAACGTCGACGATAATATAAACGACGGAAAAACATTGAACGTTCACTGTACTATTAGATATTTTCATTTGAAAAAAATATTATTAGTATATGAAACAAATACTTAGTGCTATTTTATGTTTTATTATAGATATCTTATACGTTTTATGGCATGAAGAGTTGGAAAATCAATAATATTATAATATTTATTTTATTAGATACCTATATAATATTAATAAAAGTTTATTAACATACTGACCTTTACCCTGGTACAGTGAAATCTCCTCTAACGGACACGTCCAAATATAATGGACTTTTTTTATGGCGATAAACTACAGTCTTTTTATAAACTAAACCCTCTAAATAGCCGACAACATTTTGACGAACGAATGTATCCGACATTTAAAGGTTTCACCATGTGTCTGTATTCGCTTCTTCCAGAATAACTTACTAACTTATCACGTTTCCACTCGCATCACTCACAATGGACGTAACTTTTCCTGACTTGGAATTAATATTAAATAATGTAAATATTATTATAGATACTATAAAAAAAACAGAATGTATAAGTATTTGTTAAATGGTGTTTGTAGATCTAATAATGTTGGTCTAATAATTATTACACAGAGCGGTGAAAATCAATTATTTTTTACAATGTGTTTAAATTTTTTTCTTTTTGGGTTTTATAAAAATGTGCTTCAATATTCACTCATAGTTTGTGTGTGTGTGTGTGTGTGTGTGTGTATTACGTATAAATGTATAATCATCCATTTAACATACATTTTATATTACATGTGCAAACAAGCCTTACCTACCTTATTCCTAATTATGCTAATTAAATACTTAGATTATTAATTTTTTTTAAACATCAAAAAAATATGGTTATTATTTTAATGAATATTAAAATGCGCTTCCTGTGTTATAAATTATAATTTACTAATTTTAGCGTTTTTTTTTATTTTTTTTAATAAATGTAAATTACTTTTTATAGAAGTGTCAAATGTCATCGGTGGTAAACTAATTATTTATAAAATTATTACGTCACATACACTCAATTTATAATCGTGTATAATCAGATATTATAGGTACATAGGTAAATGTAAAAGTCGTATGATAAAAGTATTGTGATCAGTTATCGGTCCAATAATTGAAATGTAGAACGGAAAATGCGTAGTTTTGAGGCGGTATTGCTATAACGATTAATATACATTCATGGAAAACTAAGGTGCCTATAATACGTGGAAAAAGCTTCTCTTCGTAATAATAATAATAATTTTAACAACTTTGCGTAGGTAGTTTTAATTGCATCGTTTTCGCGCGAAAATGTAATTACGACGATCAGTGCACGTAATTTCTGCTGACAGATAAGGACACACATCATAATATTATTATATTATTCAGAACGAATATCTCACTTGGTGCGTCAGCGGCAAAGACGATGGCATTTTTTTAAGTGTAATAAAAATTATGTGAATTTTCACTTAGGCGTCGTCTTTACCGCACGCAGCCGTTACATAGTGTGCAGCATTCTTGAATGGTTGTATGATTATAATATTAAACTCGCAGCTAGCATGATAAGAATTAATGAAATTAATAATAATTATATTATATCATAGTATTAACATAAAATGTAGATGGCCAAATACCTACTATTTCAGGGGTTGGCGTTAGCGGAAGGAGTCACGCGACGTGCGTGTCGAGAAATCGCACAAATTAATACTATTTATATGCATAAAATACACAAAATATTAATATAATATGCTTTACGGCTGGTTGTACGGTAGTTGCGTTGTAAGCTATACATACACGATACCTATAATTACACGATACGTAAAAATAAATATTACATACACAAATAAATAAAATAATATTCTACTAACTGATATTGAGATATTAAATGTTAAATCAATCGCGACAGATGCTTGTACGGTTGCTGTATACCGCAACTATAATAGGTGTTTTAGCGATGCAGTTTAAGTGACTTGGTAACTAATTCAACAAACGATTCGTTTTGTCGATATCGTTTACTACAAATTGTTCGACAACTGAATGCACTTTTTGACCACCTAGCTGTCAGATTTAGTAACCATTAGAAAACTACGTTAACTAGCTCAGTTACTGATAATCCATTAATAGCGATTATCATCATAAATAAAAATACTGCACAGTATACAAAACGTTTTGGCGATATAGCAACAAAGCGGCTATTTGGGTGAACAATTCTGGCAACCAAGTTGTCATAAATATTGTCACTAAAACAAGCTTAATATCAATTATACGCTCAAGTAAATACTGTATTAATCCATTATCCGTCAACACAATGATGAGGGGGTGGGTTTTTAGAGGTTTCAACTATTTGGCAAAATCAACATGCCCGAAAATCTAGACTTTTTTAATTCGAAGAATATACAATATCTGAAATCAGTGTTGTCTTGAAAATACTAATAATATTATGAAACGTGTCAGGAAAATTGGACGTGTAGCTAAATTGCCTATATATAACGCCGCGCGATAGTTAATATTTTTTTTTAATTATACAGGACAGTACAATAATAATAATATAATGAGTCCATGGACGAAAAATTCGGTCAACAGCTCAAGCTCGAATAAAAGTTTGTTTCGAAAACGTCCAATTGAGTATATCGCTGACGAAATTTGTATTGGTATGACGTATATAATAATCGCGCTTTAGGAGACTCAAACTAATCGCACAAACGTAAAGAAAAAATTGAGAAACGACTCTTACGCGACTCTGTGGTTGCGGGCTTTACAAATGACAGTACCGTCGTTTCTAAATACATATTAATTTGGTATTGTTCTAAGATTTTCGTAAATAAATTTATAAATAAAATATTTTTTAAATGTGTACGTTACAAAGTACTACAATCGGTAACTTATTTGGAATGTTGAAAGTGTGAAATCATCAATACCCAACAACATAATGTGAATATTATCTGAAAAGTATTCTTAAATAATTACATCGTATTTTTTATATATTTATTTGTATTATTATTATTATTATTATTATTATTTTATGATGACCAATGATTTTATTTAACAACTTTAATCCTGTATGATATATTCATTATAATATTCAGATGAAATAATATATTATATTATCTAAAAAATGATGAAAAATAATAACAAATAATATAATATCGAGTCAGCGAGCAAATTTATATTCGCCAATTTTTTTTTTTTATATATATATAATTAGATTAGATTAGATAAAATTCTATAGTAAAACAGGGGCCCCAAAATTGGCATGCAACACCTCGGCCTCCACCAAATCCACAGTTGCAGCATTGGGGCCACTCGCCCCTTGCCCGCCACCAGTAAATCGTGTTCCGAGACGGGTGTCCAACGCCTACATATTGCAGTTGTCTACAGCAGCGTGCCCGCATACAACGGCGCACGTTACGACTACTGCGGCACCGAACGGGGTGCAGATATATTATAATATTATTGCATTCGATCGGGCGGGGAGCGGCGGTTTCACAAATAACGTTATATAATGTATTCTACAATAACGGAACGCGTTCTACCACCCCCCCCCTCCCCCCCCCGCCGCCGGCCGAGCACTTCATCGACGGCGTCGAGTTAGCCATAAACGTTATCGGATAGGTCGGGTTAGGCCGGCTTGGGTTTCCCAGACGGGCGCCCACGACATTATCAATTTTCAGTTGTCGTCCGTCCGCAGCCGCAGCGATATCGGCACGCCGTCGCCGCACGTTACGACTGCAGATATATAAATCGTGTTATATTACATTCGGCTGGAT